>LPNX011186177.1:104530-140208 GCA_001517045.1 Pseudotsuga menziesii
TAGAATCTCGTCATTCAAGAAGTCTACGAAAGGAAGTGTTTGATGAGTATAGGCACTTTCTTCCTAAGAACCATTCATATCGAACTACAGACAAAGCAAAATTCAATGGTAAAGAAGAGAATGGAAAAAAACCACGAAGAATGACACCTCACTTATGGAAGTTGGAATATAATAGAAATCGTCAAGGTATGCAGTTGGTTTATGTATCATATATTATATAAATGTTTTTTTTTGTGTGAATTTTGTTCAGCGCGGTTATGTATTAATGTAGCTACATTGAATATTAATTTTGTTGTTATTTCATTAATGTCATTAAGGTGCGAATGGGCTTCCACGAGGGATGAAAAGTTATCCGATTCAATTCAGTAGGTTGCCATACTACGAGCACCTACAAATAGTTCATTTGTTTGATACAATGAATATCGGGAAAAACATAACAGCAATGTTATGGCGTATTTAAGATGGAAGGACTGACAAAGAAAGAATTGGAAAGATTTGTAGTGACATCCATGAGGCTAATCACGCATTGCAAAGTGTGATCATTAATTCCAATGGCGATGGTCATGAACATAATATTAGACTTCCTTGGTTATTGACGGAGCAAAAAAGCAATTCTGTAAAAGAGGTCATTCGAAAAATCAGGTTTCCCACGGGATTTTCGTCAAACATACAAAATATCTTAATGAAAAAAGGTGATTTTGGTGGGGTTAAAACGCATGACTGGCACACATTCATTAAGGTAAATATAATTAGGTTTTAATATATTTCAGCCTTATTTGTATGCATTATTTTGTTAATTTTATTCTCTTATTTGAAAATAAATACTAATTATATGTTTTTTGTTACAGTATGTTCTTCCTTTATCTCTCCCAGATGACTTGGACAACAACATAAAACATAGTCTAAAACATTTTGTTTGCATTTGTACAGGCTAGGAAAGCAGCAAAACATTCCAGGCATGCCCCTAATTGGGACTTGGGGACTATTTTAGAGATCAACAATGCTGAGTCATTTAATTACAAAATCTCATAGCAGAGTACCCCTGTACTGAAACTTGTTTTGCATCCTTGTCTGAAAAAACACATGAAATCACACCAGGTTGATGGATTTAACTTTTTTCAAAAGAACCTTATAGCTGAAGAACCTGGTGGCTGCATTTTGGCACATGCACCAGGAACAGGGAAGACATTCCTTATGATTAGCTTTATTCAAAGTTTTTTGACTACGTACCCAGAGGAAAGGCCACTGATTGTAGCACCCAAAAGCATTTTGGGTTCATGGATGAAAGAGTTTAAAAAATGGGGAGTGGAGGAGATCCCTGTTTATAACCTATATGATGTAACCAATAAGGCAGAAACATTGAGATGCAACCAGCTTCAGACATTGAGAGAATGGAAAGAAAAGAAGAGTATTCTCCTTGTAATTTATTCACAGTTCTCAAGTATAGTCTGTGAAAAATCAGAAAATCAAATGACACAATCTTGCCAACAAATTCTACTTGAGGGACCAGGACTATTGGTTTTAGATGAAGGGAATTTCCCACGCAACAAGGACACCAACATACTCCATGCTCTTTCCCAAATACATACGAGGAGATGGGTGTTATTGTCAGGCACCCTCTTTCAGAACAATTTTAAAGAGCTCTTCAATCTTTTGAGGCTGGTAAGGCCTAATATTTTAGATTTGAACTCTTTTCAAGCCTTCTTCAGCCGGTTGATCAGTATCATTACTGCAACTGAGAGGCATCCAAAATTAATGTACAGGGGGCGTGTTCAAGATACAGTTGAGAGAATCAGGTTCCCTATGTTTTATTTTCTCACAATTCCTCTAAACTTTGTCAGAGTTCCAAGTACATACTCTATAAGCTTAAAGCTAGCATATGTTCTTAAGATTTCTCAGATTTCCAGCGTTGTTATGTTTTCAATTCTAAGAGCATCTCACTGTAGATTTGACCTTCAAATATGTCTTTGCAGATAATTCAGGTAATTTTTTTTTAATTTCAAATACCGTCGCTTAAGCGACGACTGCAAGTATTTTTTTTTTTAAATTTCACCAACCGTGGATACAACGATGGCAAGGCATGGCTATAGCGACGGAAAGGCATGCCTATAGCGACAGAAAGGCATGGCTATAGCGACGTCTTGGATTTATTATTTTTTTAAAAACCTTATACGGAGCGTGGCTATAGCGACGGAAAGGCGTTCCTATAGCGACGGAAAGGCATGCCTATAGCGACGGAAAGGCGTGGCTATAGCGACGTCTTGGATTTGCATTTTTTTAAAACCTTATACAGAGCGTGGCTATAGCGACGTCTTGGATTTGCATTTTTTTAAAAACCTTATACAGAGAGTGGCTATAGCGACGAAAAGGTGTGGCTATAGCGACGGCAAGGCGTGGATACAAAGACGACCAGGCGTGGATATAGCGACAGCTTAGACATCTAACGAAATATAGAACATTGTCGCTCTTGCGACGCAAATTAGGGGTCGTCTCTATTGCGACGAAATAGTTTCCATGGAACAAAAAACACTTAGACGTGGCAATATCCACGCTTTTCCGTGGATATTGCCACGTTTTACCGTGGCAAAATTGATCACTTGTACTAGTGAATATTTTACCTCGCACATTTCGAGATTTATCTTCCATCATGAAATAGATTGTAATGCATTATGAAGAAATTCATGCATGCCTCGATGACCATGTTATATATTATAATCAGCATGAATTTGCAACAAAATGTCCAGAATGTCATGTAAGTAGATATCGTACAGATAAAGTAACAAAAAAGGTGCCTCAGAAGGTTCTTCGTTATATTCCCATCATTCCAAATTTGTAACGACTGTTCAGGTGCAAAAACATAGTGCAATTTATGGATTACCATGCCAGGAATAGAAGTCAAGATGATGTTATCCAAATTCCTGCAGATGGTATTGCTTTTAGAGATATTGACAAAACGTGGCCTCACTTTAAAGAAGAACCACATAATCTTAGGATTTATTTGGCAGCAAATGGTGTTAATCCATTTGCACAGATGAAATCCATTTACACGGTGTGGCCTATTTTTGTTATCAACAATATCATTCCTCCATGGTTCTCAATAAAGAGGGAGCACATAATGTTGTCGATGATTATTCTAGGTTTTATTGACGAAAACTGTTTTATTTATAATGTAGTTGTGGCATCTCATTTGTCGTAATATGTATCTTAATTTCATATATATATATCTATTAATTTACTCTTCTGCATGGTTTATATATCTTAATGGTTCTCATAATGATATATTTTATATGTTCTTCAAATTATGAATCAAGTAAGTTCCAAGTCAAAGACATGAATGTATACATCGAACCTCTTATAAATGAGCTACTGAATTTATGGAATGGCATAACTATGTATGACGTATCTAGACCAATACGACAAAGGAAATTTCAATTCCATGCAATGGTTGTATGGACAATACACGATGCCCCTAGGTTAACTTCATTTTGTGGTTTGTAATTTTAAGTTCCACTTTAATTGAATTTAGTGATATGGAATACTTAGAATATTTTATAACTAATTATATTTGACATAGATATTGCATATGTAAATGTTGTAGGTCTTCAGACAAAGGGTAAATTTGGATGTCCATTTTGTGGTCCTAAGATAAAATCTCGATGTTTAAAAAGCTTAAGAAAGGAGGTGTTTGATGAGTATAGGCATTTCTTCTCTAAGAATCATAGGTATAGAACAACTGAAAGAAATATTTTCAATGGGAAGCAAGAGACTGCATTAAAACCACGGAGAATGACACCTCGCCTTTGGAATATGCAATACAATAGAAATTGTCATCATGGTACGTATGGATCATCACATATGAATTTTTATGTATTTTAATTTTTATTGTGAGTTGTTTGTTGTAGGGGCCATATTTGATTTATGATGTAATTTATTAATTATAAACTAATATTCATGATTTCCATCATTATCATGAAGGCATTAATGGTCTTCCACGAGGAATGAAAAGTTATCCTATTCAGTTCAGCAGGTTTCCCTACTATGAGCACCTACAAATTGTTAATTTGTTTGATACAATGCATATTGGAAAGAATGTTATTGAAACCTTATGGCGACTACTAGAGCTAAGGAGGGAGAAAGATAAAATTGTGAAAGTGTGCAAAGACATTCAAGAAAGAAACCATGCAATGAAAGACGTCATCCAATTTCATACCAATGGAGAACAAGTTAATATAAAATCAATTCCATGGATGTTTACGGAGCAACAAAGTAGCGTTGTCAAAGAAGTAATGCAGAAAATTAAATTTCCCACTGATTTTTGTGCAAACTTGAAGCATATCATAACTAAAAAAGGTGATTTTGCGGGGGTCAAAACATATAATTGGCATGTCTTCATCAAGGTAATTATTATTGTTATGTCCATACAATTTTTTCTTGTTTGTATACTCTTTTTTTAATAAATGGCGTGGTTTTTATATTGATACATTATGTTCTACCTCTCTCTCTCTTAGACAACTTCGAAAACAATGTCAAACAAGTTATATATTATCTTGGTAAATACATGAGGTAACTAGGGATTACTTGCATGTGCTTAGTGTTTCTTTAATTCTCCGTATAATAATTTATATTTTTTTTTTGTGCACTATTTCAGCATATATTGTAATTTAATGTTTATTTTTGTTAAATATCGTTATTAGTTTGCATCACTTGTAGATGATTGACATATAAAGAAATCCATAAAGAAAATACAAAGTATTGGAGGAGAGAAAATCCTCGTCTCATGTGTGAAATGCAGAAGCATCTACCATCGGCATTTTTCAATGCACAAGAACACTACCTCATACACAAAGTTGAGGAGATTGAGTTGTGTGGACCTATGCACTCAAGGTCCATGTGGACAGTTGAGAGGCACTTGAAATTTATGAAGGGTTTGGTGAGACAACTAGCACATCCAGAAGGTTTTATGATGGAAGGATATACGGTATACCAAAACATGTTGTATGTTAGTGAATATATTCCTAGTTTAGTGTCAAATCTCAATTTACGTCGCATTTGTGATATGGACTTCAATAACAAATTTGAAGGGGAGCAACTGAAGGGGAAAGGTATATTGAGGAAGATGAAAGGTAATTATTAGCTACTAGATTTTTATTATATCCTTCATATTCTAATTGTATTTTTTAGTCATAATTGCTTCAATTAAGAGCATATACATCTTTTTTCAGGAGATTTACACCTTTCTTTGATTTTAATGGTTATTGTCATTAAAAAAATGGTCAAGAATGGGATGCAATTCATTTATACATCGCAAAAAATCTTGACTAGATGAAGGTATGGATTGAACGATGCGCACAATCAGGTCATGGAATATCATGGGAAGGTGTGGCTTCATTGATAAAAGAAGCACAACACAATGGAGATAACAATCTAACAAAAATGGAAATCGATTTGGCATATGGTGTAAAAGATAAAATGGAAAGTATATAATTAATCAAATATCCCTCTAAGTATTTTATTTTGTTTGATACTTATTGATGTACATGTTATTTTTTTCCATGTATTGTTAGATAAGGACTGATTGGTTGTGTAATTTTTTCGTGTATTGCTTATTGCAGGTAAAACACCATAAGGATATGGTTTACAATGGAGGTAGATATCGGATCAAAAAACTAGATGAAACAAAGAAAACATAAGATTATGGAGTTTCGGCTATATTTTAGGTTACCAATGTTTCATCTAGAACTGACAGACGTCCAGAATTCTCAGAAAATCGATACTATGGGTATTTGGAAGATATTATACAGTGTGACTTTAAATCCTTTAAGGTAGCTCTATTCATTGTCAAATGGTACAGGTTACAATTGAATCAATGTGATCCCGAAAGAACTATTATTGAACATTATAATGGATTTACCATGGTAAACATAGATTGTTTGAGCTAGGAACAAAGCCCTATGTTCTTCCAATCCAATGTGAACAAGTATTTTACTCAGAGGTTCCAGGTAAAGCAGGCTAGTCGTTTGCTCTGAGACATGATCCAAGGGGAAGGTCGGTAAAGTATAACCTAGATGATGGTAATGAAGAGGGTTCTCTGGAAGAAGAATATGATGACGAAGAACATGATCAACTTGAGTTAGTTGATGATGATGATCCAATAGAATATGTCCAAGGAATAGTTGAATCAGATGATGTATCAGATAATGCCGTTGAAGATTATTCTAACGATGAAACGATGAGCATAATTGATGATGATGATGATGATGATGATATGGCCAATCCTACAATGTTGACACAGATGATGATACAAATGGCGCATCATATTCATCATCATCGTCATCATCGTCGTCGTCTTCCTCATGATGATGATAATCATCATCAACATCATCATCGTCATCATCCTCATGATGATGATATCATCATCATCATCGAGATCATAATCATCATCATCATCATCATAATCATAATCATTGTCTTCATCAACATCATAATCATCGTCATCATCATCATCATCATAATTGTCATCGTCGACATCATTATTGTCATCATCATCATCATTGTCATCTTCTTCATCATCATCATAATCATTGTCATCATCTTCATCATCATCATTGTCATCGTCAACATCATCATTGTCATCATTATTTTCATCGTCTTCATCATCACCACCATCATCATATTCATCATCGTTGTCATGATCAACATCATCATTGTCATCATAATCATTGTCATCATCGACATCAACATCATGACCTTCATCATCATCGTCATCATCATCATCATCATTGTCGTCATCATCATCGTCGTCGTCGTCGTCATCATCATCATCATCGTCGTCGTCATCATTTTCATTGTCATCCTCATGATGATGATAATCATCATCATCATCATCATCATCATCATCAATATCATCATCATCATCGTCGTCATCACAATCATTATCATCATCATCAGGATCATCATCATCATCATTGTCATCGTCGTCATCAACATCATCATCATCAACAACAACATCATCAAGATCATCATCAACAACATCATCATCATTGTCATCATCAACATGAACATCATAATCATAATCATCATCATCAACATCATCATCATCATCATCACCACCATGCTCACAAGCTCACATGCTCAACTTTTCAATCATCCTTCAAAGATATATTTTCATTTATCCAAGATAGGGATGTGTCGTTATGTAGATGGTTCTTCCCTGATTAATGTGAAGGTTCTTTATTCAAGTTAGGATATAATAAAAATATCCTAATACTATTATGGCAATTTATATAATATAAAATAACATATAATAAAAATAAAATACATATAATATAAAATAATATATAATAAAAATAAAAAACATATAATATATAATGTTTTTTTGTGACAAGGGTTTTTGGGTGACAAGGGTTTTTTGTGCACGCTGTGATGTTTGCTCCTTTGTGGGACAATCTTGAATGCAGACAGACCCTTCCTCATTTAGTGGGTTATTCAGGGATTCAATTTACAAACCTTCTTACCTTCATTAGAGGAAATTTGGGGTCTAAAATGGGCCTCCTAAGGAAAATAATAAAATAATAGTTAAAATAATAAAATAATAGTTATTAATTTTGGAGCAAGAATGAAAAAAACTACTTTTTGTGTTCGTATTTTCAACATATCTCCTTGTGTTTTTACTCAAATTCTAAGCGGAAGAGCTCGTTGGATGCTAAATTTAATTCCACATCCAATGAGTACCCACACTGCATACTTTTGATGGGGTCCATCAAAAGTATGACATGCGTGTACTCGTTGGATACGGAATTAAATTCCGCATCCAATGAGCTCTCCCGCTTGAAATTTGAGTAAAAGCACAAGGAGATATGTCAAAAATACGAACAAAAAAAATAGTTTTCTTTTATGACAAATATGTCAATTCAACCATTATGGTTGACTCATTTTATTGAAATTCTATTGGTTCTTGAATTCCAACTCACAAAATTTATTGTTGGCACGTTTTCTTATAAGGCCCATTTTAGACCCCAAATTTCCTCTAATGACAAATGAGAAACTCATTGTTCGGATTATGAACTTAGAATAGGGCTTCATGCCTCACCCCCTTTTGTATCTATGAGTTGCTCTTATAGTGATCATTCATTTTGTAGTGCATCTATAGATGTAATTACGCAATTTCTCTAGTTTTGCACAGACATGCTTGATAAACATTGTAAATACTATATGATAGTGTTAAGGACTGCTCATACCATAAGGTTGGGAGACTATGGTATAAATACCATGTACTAAGTACTAAGTCTGCGCTGATATTTAAAGGGTGGTGAAACCATAGGACAGAGGGTTTAACATATGACTTGGTTGGTATATGGTATAATGTTGATTCCATAAACTATGGTGAGGGTTTGTGCATGAGTTAATGGTCACTAGATGAGGGTTTGTGCATGCATTAATGGTCACCAGCTGCTTGTGCAATATGGTTTTTGGCATTTTTATTTAGTGTGGACTCTGCGCATTTGGAGAAGGGAGACATCCCCATCAATTTGCAAGTAAGCTAGATCGACTCTGTGTAAAAATGCATTGCTTCATTGTATTCTCCATGGCATGGCCATGCTTTTCATGCCATCGTTGGTTTCTCTGCAGGTGAACGCGAAGGTGCTCCGGGGTTTGCACAGGCTACACTAATGATTTGGGATTTCTTCTTCACAACCATGGTAAGCATGCTAGCAGGATTTAATTGCCTCCTCTCGTTTTGGGAATTTCTGAGTTGGAAAACTTTACTAGGTTGGGGTTTCATGTGGCACTTGTTGACTCTGCCTTCGGGGTTTATAATGTAGCTTGCTCTGGTTTTTAATGGACTCTTTTTGAGAGGTTCGGCATCTTTGGGCCATGGATACACCATTACTTGTAATGGTGCCATAGCTAACGACTTGTCCATTTAACATTTTTAATAGTTTAACTATTGTAAAAGAGGCTTCGTGCCTCACTGTGTAAATACATTGCGCGTTGGATTTTATGTAAGGACTGCAATGTGATTTGGTATATACGATTTCATTCGATGTTTATAAAAGATTATACTGTGTAAAGATTTGGGACTGTGTAGTATATTTAATGCTACGTTTTGAATTGCTGACTTACTAGGTTCTATTCGTGGCTTTCATCCTGTGGGATTTACTATGTGCATTAATAATGGTTTGGGTTTGGGAGTATGCATGACACTCTAATTTTATTGTTTGTAAATTAGGTCGGGAAAGATTCTAGATCTTGGGCCGTTATTCCATGGGCTACACCATTGTAGCAATGGTGCCGCAGCCCATTGGCTTGCCATCATACGCTCTGTGTTGGCATTAAAATGGAGACTGTGTTTTTAGCCAGATTATAGAACTTTTGGATTTGCATTAGCTCAACGTGGGTGCACAAAGGTTAAAACATCCACTCTACAAGAGGTTACTCATTGAGGCATTATTTGAAGCATGCTTACACTATTTTATACACCATTTCATGAGAGATATTACATGCTTGAAGGTTACTCATTGAGTTGGTCCATTTCATGAGAGATATTACATGCTTCGAAGGTGATGCAGGCACCAATTTCCATAACTCTATGCAAACCTTAGTTTTACAAAAACCCTATTCAAAAAGTGAATTTCAGGAAAACCCTTAGTTTCTCTCTTCCCTCTTTGTCCTCTCGAGCTACCCAAGCTTCTGTGAGCTGCCTCACCTCAAAATGAGCTAACAAAAAGCTCCTCAAGATAACCTAAGATACATAACTAAATGCTTTGGATTTGCATTAAATAATAAAATCAGTTCAATTTGGAATAATAAAAAATGACAAGTGTATTTGGACATTGTCGCGACTCATTTCGTTTTGGACAATTCAGTTCAATTTGAAGGTTTTTGTGAATTTGGGAGTAGGTATGGTAGACATGGCAAACAAATATATTGACCCATGGCAGCAAGAAATCAACATCTTCTCCTCACTAGAAATTACTAGTATACCGTCCCCGGACACAGTGTAGAATACGCTGGAAAATTAGACAGCTAGAACCGAGAGTAGGGTTTCGGTTTCTCTGCCAGATGAAGAGCTGCTAGGTGTGTTCACAACACAGCCATTAAACCTGACCTTAGGAGGAGGCCCATACTCATTATTCCACTCCATCCAACCTCCAAGTTTGACTAAATAAACTATTTCAATAATTGTACCTACATCTTCTTTGATGGGGCTTCAGCCAATCAAATTGGAGGTATACGTCTTCATCTTTTGATCACCCAGGACCACTATTTTTGCTTCAAATTAGGTGTTGGTCTGAGTACAAACACCAAATTTGAACTACTTGCTTTATGGAATCTCCTTTATTGTGCTAAATCCATGGTCCTTCCCACTTTGCACATTCATGGTGACTCCACAGCCATCATTAATTGGTTCAATAGAATATCATAACTAACTTTACTTGCAATTTTTTGGTTGGTGTCAACGTATCCGTGATATGGAACCTTACTTCATCCAGCTAAAAGTAGTTCACATATTTAGAGAACACAATACTAAGTCTGATAGCTTATCCAAAGAAGCATTAACCTTGGCCTCAGGCCATTTTCAGTTTACTGAATTCACTGATGGTGAATGTACTGGTCAGGGAATTTTCCAGCTTTTCTAGCCCTTAGCACTTGAGTCTTTTATGTGATGTTTCTATTGACATCCTTTGGATGATTGAGGTGGATTATCCCCTCATATTACTGATCTCTCTTATTTATTGCTTCTTTGGATTAGCTACTGTAGTATTAGATTTGAATTCTCAGTCTATTGAAGGTTAGTGATGTGGATGTAGTCAAGATTCCTAGATTAGAGGTGTTACCTTGGAATGTTTGTCCAGTATTCCTGTGAAGCTGATCAATTGTATTCCTTAGGGTTTCCTTAGGGTTGAAAATTAGTATGGGAAAACAAGTTAGCGTTGCCTTAGGGTTGAAAATTAATATGGGAAAACAAGCATCATCAAGACAAGCTAAAAGGAATACATCAGAAAATATTACAAATTGATATAAATGTATTTAACATGCCAAGTAGCCAGATCTGGAAATGTCCGCTCTTCACCACCACTGGGAAATATGCCTCTAAAGTGTTGGATTATGCACTTCAGAGTAGCACAGAGGTTAAAACATCCACTCTAAAACTAAAATCATCTACAACATCACAAAATCATTCATGGGAAAACTAAAAACCACTTAAAGGAGATATGTTCTTTGAAGGATATAGTCCATTAAAGAAGAACCTTCAGGTTTTGTATAGACATATATTGGCATAAATTGTAGTGTTATATGTGATGCATATGCATAACATATCGTCTCAATCTTGACAACGTTGAAATCCTAAAGCACAATGGCCACAAGCATACATTTGAAGCTTATGAAGCCTACCCAATTCATGATAGCAAAAGGAAATGCAAGCAATAAGTTAGAATGGAGACTTGTATGTAACCAAAAGAGGGGCATACATTAGAATTTTTAGGGCTACCAAATGCCCACACATATTAACCAAACTCATTCTTGAAAAGCTTTTTCTTTAACAAGTTATTGGCTTACAAGTCTTTCAAAGTTTTTTTTTATAAGTCTTTCCACGTTTTTTTGTTGGTATTTTGCTATGCTTGTGCCAAATTTTTTTTTGGCCGCGGTGCAGGTAGAACCAAACAGGTATTTGTCAAAACTATCTTCCTCCAGCAAAGGGATTTTGGGAAGGTTATAGGAAAGTGAGACATCCAGTAGGTCTACACGGGCTAGATCAACTAGATGTCAAAAGATCAGAAGAAAATTCGACAAACGCATGAATTTTTTTCTCCAAGGAGGGGGGCCATGTTCATATGATGATGAGACAGTGGGAGACATCAATGTGCCCTTAAGGTACCAACACCTAGTGAAACAATGGGTGCCTAGCAATCTTCCTAAAGTAAACACTAATTTTTGTGTGAATGAGAGGATATATAGAATTGCACCGTCCTCATTGCATGGATTGGGCTTGTTTTGCATGGACGGCATAAAGGTTGGATACGGTAGATGTACAGAATTGATGGAGTATGTTGGACCCTGTTATAACTACAGTGATTGGATGCATCTGGTCCAATATACATGAAGTATGCGTAGATATGGGTTGTCAATGAATTATATACAACTGAAAGACAAAGCTCAAAATAAAGGAGCAACCATGTACATGAATGAAAGGCCAAAAATGACTGGTAATATTGCGGGGTTTATAAACAGTACACAACCAGGGTCTATATTAAAGCAACCCAACTGCATATTCGAGTCGCATGAAGGAAACCATGTCTTTCTATGTGCAATTAAATCAATAGCTATTGCTGAAGAACTGCTTATTGATTACAATTTGAACCGTGTAGATACAAACAATGTTAGTATGGTCGTGGTACAACAAACAACTTATAAGTCCTTTTATTAATTATTTTAACGTCTATAGGAATTTTTGTTAGCATATAATTGAATTTATCTACTTAATTTCATGTTTCCTTATGTAACTTTTAGTATGTTTTTGATGCAGGGTTCTCTCAAGGGCACCTCCATCTTCGTATATGTTTGTCGACCTGAGCCAAGGCGGTAGGTATACATCAATATTGCCAATGTAATATTAAATTTTAGGATGGACATACAAATCCGTTGTTATGTATTTTCATTAGTATATTAGGTTTGTTTATATAATATTATCGATTTTCCATGCATAGTGTTGATCAGGGAAGCCAATCGGCTATTGATAACCCAACTACAGCATCAGGGAAACAACCAAACGTGAACGTAATTATCCATTTCAAATACTTTAAAATCATAAACATGTCTATCGTGACGCATTATCTTTATTTTGTTATGTATTCTTTTGTTTTTATGGTTGCATTCATGATGGTAATGTTGTCTTCCTTTTTTGTAGTTTGACCGAGGAAACTCCCCAGCTGTTGAACAGACGACTGGAGACTCGAGGCAACCATTTAACCTAAATGTAATTCCACATTCTAAATACTTCAAAAATGTACACATATAAAACATGTAGCATAGTGTTTATTTTTGTTTTTGTTCTGTATTTGTTAGCTTATACATATTGCGTTCATTGTGATAATGTTCTCTACCTTTTTTGCAGGTGATCGATCGAGGTAAATCCCCATATGTTGATTAGACCACGCCCTCGGCTAGGATTCAGGTAATCCTAGATTTAATCCCTAATATAATTATTTGCGCACACCATATTTTCAAATACTAAGAAACTTTTTATATCTTCCAATTGTAGACAAGGGATTCCATTTATGAAACGACATCTCAAAACTCTTTCCAGAAGGAGGTATCTCGGTTGATGAGAGATAGTGAAATTAGAGAGTTTGCAGACCCGTTGAGGGTGCTACAAAGGACAAGGGAAAAACAAAATGAGGAACTGGTTCATCTGACATTGGCAGTTCCACTAACAGAAGGGCTTGAACAAAGGCTTCAATTGTTGTTACAGCAACGTAAACAACTAGATGTAAGTTATTGAATAAAAATGTAAATTCATTTATAAAAACTTTATAATTTTTGATTTTATATGCTGTTGAACTTATAATACAATGGGTTTAATTTATAGCTTGTTATGGAGATTATCAGTGGTGGTCAAGGCAATGTTGGTCCCAGTGACCAAACCACTCCACGTACACCACATACTGTTCCCATATTGTCCACTGAACAATCGGAAACATGCTCTGTGACACCGCCGAGGGCAACAGAGGGTGAAGCCGATGGTGCCCCACCGACAACAGATGTTGTAGAAGAAGGTGTGGATGCAGGGCTAGGTAGAGATGTGGAAGCATTTCCTGGATCTTCTCGTGTGACTAGCACTGGTTCAATAAAGTGTACATTTTTGGTGAATGAAGAACTAGTTCCAATAAAGATAGAGAGGATTCCAGGTCATTATAGATTGTTCAATTTATTTTTTATAATTTGTGTCTAATATACCGATAATATTTTCTAATGTTCACTAATGATGGCACTAATGTTTTGCAGGAAATGATATATTTTATAAACATCTATATGATTTGGCCTTGGAGATCTTCGGGCCCATCATCCGCATAATGTGGAACAAGCAGCCAAAAGCTTTAAAGGATGATTTGACTAATCGCTTGGTTAGTTTGTTCGGAAAAGATACCTTTGATACATCGAAGGTACTACAGAAGGCTAGAAACATCTAAAGATTGTCCGAGACCAATATAGGGTTCACCTAGAAAAGAACCCTAGGTATGAGCACCCTCCAATGATTCCATCTATGGAGTGGAAAGCCCTGGTGGAAGATGGAAAAGAGAAGGGCCTGAGAAAATCAGGAAAGATACCACCAGGTGGAACAGGGAGGTATGCAATTCATTCCAAAATGTAGTGGTAAGCCTTATTATTACTAGTTTTTATATCAATTTTGGTACATAGACTAATTTATTTAAAAACTTAATTAGGCTCTCAGACACATCTAAGGCCACAAAGGCAAGAATTGAAAAAATTGGTCAACACAAGATTGGGCCTGGTGGTTACTCCAACTTGGCGGCCCGATATGTAAGTATCAAAACCCAAATCCGCATTCAAATATCATACAGATTATTATTTTTGTTTTGTTCTGACAAAAGGCTTTAAAATTAATGACATAATGCAAATATGAAGTTCGACCGGTTCAAAGAATTTCCCAGTGCGGATTACATGAAGCTTGGCTTCGAACATGGCTTTGACATCATTGTTGAACGCCGGAGAAGCTTGTCTGTGAATACTACACGATCTTCTGCTGATCCATCTGGTGCCGAGGTATGTGAAAACTGTATAGTTTAATGATAATTTATTAATGCTCATGCAATTTGTTCCTTATAAATAAACTAACGTAAATTATTTATTCCTTTTTGTGCAGGAAAGTAACAATCCCATTCATGTCGAGGATGAAGTACATGACCAACCAAACAAATATCATGCTTCTCATCCCAGCAATGAATTTATTAATGTGCTACTGTTTTTTATACACCATTGCAAATGATGAACATTAATTCTAATTCTACACAATTCAACTACAGAGCATGTAGCTGCAGATCATAACACGAAACAGGTTGGGCCAGTACGAGATAATGTTGAACATGTTGATGTGCACATGGCAGGTAAAAACACACATTCATAATTTTTTTTAATGAATTACTTGTATTTATCAAAATATAAATATATTAATGAAAGATTTTGACATTATTGCAGAAATTCATCGCCCCTCGCCTGAAGTTCAACCTTCTGAGCAGACTAGTAGGGATACCGATGATCAAATTCCTGAATATGTGACTCTAACTAAATATTTAAAGAGAAGAAAAGTAAAAAGGAAGTGACTAAACAAATTTTTAGTAATTCTTATTTATAAAAAAAAATTAATGCTTTTTCCTCTGTTTTATGAATGAATACTTTACTGAATTGTTTACTGATATTTTTTTCTGCCATTTACTAAATTAATGTTTTAATGAATGAGTTAATGAATGGTTTTTTCAGCTATTGAATGATTGAATGGTTTAATGAATGTTATAAAGAATGATTTAATGAAAGCATTTTTCAACTATTGAGTGAAATAATTTGCATTGTAGATGCATTGTTATTTGCATTGTGAAATAGTGAAATAAATTTTTATTTGCAAGTATAGGCATTGGGTTTGGGGAGTTGAGAGTGATGTGAGGGGGGGGAGGGGCCATAAGAGCTTCCACCTTCACGTGGTTGGTCCTGTTTAGTAGAGAATATTAAATTATTCTCGAAACAGAGAGGAGCTCAATGAATGGTAAGGAAGAATACATTAAAAAACATCTATTTCTATATTTTTATTGTATAATTTTCACAATTGCTATTTGAATCCTCCATTGGAACTTGTTGCAGATAGCGTTGAGAAACATTTCCATAGTTAAGAGGAAAGAAGTGGAGTTTTGATTAGATCGATGGCCTTATATACATAGTATTTTTGGTTATCCGTGTTTTATTAGGTGATATATTCTTACTAATTATAATTCTTTTCTTACATAATTTATGTTTAATCATTATATTTTAAATTCCTTGATTAGAGTAAGCAATTGGGTGTCATTTAATGTTGCTTGAGGATTTTAAAGAACTCAGTTACTTGAATTGAATTAGTAAATGATAGTTGTTATATAACATGTTTATATAAATGGTTGGGCATGATAGCTTCGGAGATAGATTGTTTGAATACTTGGTCAATTGTAGTAGGATGCATTTATTTTCGCAACACACTCATGTCTTCATTTTATGTTTTCAAGATGCTTTTGAGCAAATAATGGCTTCTTTATACATCATAAGTCCACATTCAAGTTTTTTAAGATGCTTTTGAATAAAGAATGGCTTGTCTCTACATCATAAGTCCACATTCAACAGCCTTTGCAGCAAGAGTTTTTATATACCGAAAAACTAACAGTCATTCTTTACTTGTTTATAGATCTTGAAATCCTACAAATGCAAGATGTGGACAATGGTACACTGTTAACGTGAACTCTTCAAAGGTTACCTTGGAAAATAGAGCAGATCTTCTTCAACGAGCTGAAGTTCATGTGTGTGCTTTTGATATAGAGACAACCAAGCTTCCTTTCAAGTTCCCTGATGCCAAATATGACATGATAATGATGATTTCACACATGGTGGATGGGTAAGGCTATCTTATTAAAAATCGAGAGGTAAAAACACTTGGCATTGTTTTATGCCCATTGGTTAGCCTATCCTTTGTTTTGGGATTTCTTTCAGCTATGTTTTGGGATTTTTATTGTTTGCAAATTGATGTTGCATTGATTGTTATGAACATCATTTCTCTTCTTTAGTTTTCCAATTCCTTTTCATTTGTTTCCTGAGTGTGTAGGGGTGGGGAATTGAAGACTTGGAGTACACTCCAAAACCAGAATTTGAAGGAAATTTCAAAGTAGCAAATGTGCCAAATGAGGTATATTTGCCATTTACTGTTTACCCTAAGACTATAATTCTGAAAACAAGTATTAATCCCCTAGAAGTTTGCTAGACTATTCTACCGTACTATTCTAATGGTTGTTTGGAATTTGCAAGAGTGAAGTTAAATATCTACTGTACATTATTAATAATGATTTAAGGTAACATACTCTGTTGTTTCTTTGTCTCTTTGCTACATGAAGTGGTTATGTATTTGTAGGATTCAATCTTATTCTATATCCCTTCCTTGAGAAAATATAGACTATTCTAAAAGTATTGAATGCCTCTTGGTCAGTAATTTTATTTCTGTTATTTTTTATCTTAGCTGTTTCCTTTGGTGCCCTCTATTTAGAGACTCTATAGGTTCAGTGTCCTCCATCCTCACTTATTAAGATTGGGGATGTAAAGCACTCTTTGCATGAGAGATCTTTCTTATATAGGAAGAAACTTATGCAGATACTTATACAATTAGCACAATGCATATGAAGGATAAACACAATTCTTTAGACCCATTTCATCTTAATCATGTTATAAAATGCCACCCTTTAGAACTTTAGTCAACTCAAAATGGAGGTCACGGACATAGACAGTGTATGGGGATTTCTTCATTCCACTTTCCAAATAATAGTCTCACCCAGAGAAGCACTGCATTTTGTTCAACTAGGAAAACTTGATTGCAAGCAACCTTTCTCCGACTCTCTCGAAAGCCAAGTCACATAGGCCATTTCTAAGTGGGTAAGTTGGAACATGCGGGCATGGGATTACGTGACCTTTGTACATGTGGTTCACACTACCATGAAGTTGTGTTGTAATCACCTACCCTTAGCACATGTAATGTCTCTAGTTAAGGAACATTCTCTTAAAGTGTTCATGGATTGGCTATATTGGACTTTGTCTTGTTAAGTGGTCCACTTGTAGACTTAGTACAGGGTTTGATTGTAATTACTCTCTTCCTTATTCCATAAATAGAAAGGAGGGTGCTCTCTTGAGGATATTGGGTTTTCTATTTTGTGAAAAGTAAAGTTAAGAGTAAAGTAGTTGTGATAACTATATGTGCAAGGATGAAATATATACTTGACATCAAATCCTCTAGTTTGCTACCAGGCTTCCTTCAGTGGTCAAATTCTAGGATGAAACCATATGGCCGCAAGTGAAATCTTTGGATTTTTTTTTTAAATCCATCAACAGGTGACGCTTTTTCGATGTTCTTCCAACACTCCGGTCAACCCATCCGACGGTCGTGCCATGACTCCGACGCTTCCTCCTGTCGGACAACCGACGATTAAAGTGTTGGACTGCATTGAAAGGCTGAATCTTCTAGTTTCAGAGTGCATTGGAGTACTGACACTGTCTAAATTAAAAACTAATGACACCTCCATTTCTCAGACACTTTTGTTCGTCGGAAAACCGACGCTTCAGGGGTCGAATGACATCGGATTTTCGATGGTTTATGCAATTTTGGTTGGCACTTCAGAAGCAATAAAGGTCAAATATGTGACACAATGGTCTGTCGGAGCTTTGACCCTTATTAGTCGATGATCAAATATCCGATGTTATGCCACCCAAAAAAACAACAAAAAAGTGTATGTGTCGAATACCTGGCGGGTTAGTGTCAAATTTCAGACATGGTAGCCATCGGATTTTGGCCTCAAATTCTGTAGTGAAACCAACAAACAATTTGATTTTTATTAAGATAAAACCCTGGTCTTTTGTCCTAGGATAATGGCCCACTAAGGAATACAATAGAAAATTAGACTAACTTATCAATCAGCTACTACTCCTCTGCTGACACTTGCACCTTTCAACTGACCTCATCCCCATATACTTGCACACTTGGATGGCAATTATTCATCAACCAATCATTGATATCTCACTCACTCTATGTGACTTATGTGTCTCCTCCTCTCACTTAGGCTACCTTTTATAACATTGCAATATACAAATACCTAGGGTCAATACCATGGACTACGAAATACCATGGGCCCTCTACTTTACATAAAGTAATGACAAAAGTAAATCCATTCTAATATTTCACTTAATTATAGTGAAAATCCTAACTCTAAAAGGTCTCTTGGATGATTCCTACATGCCAAACACTTGAACTATGCAAAAGTACCTATCTGATGCTACACAAATCAACCTTGTGGAACTTTCAGCTCCTCTTTTAACTCTTCATAAGGAAACCTGGACTCAATGGATTCTAGTCTTCTAAGTAGTTCCTCATCTATGGGCTCTCTTTGCCTAGAATTTCTCATACGTCTTCTTTCATAGTTCAAATGGATTCCCTTTGGGCTATCATGGTTTTCTTTGATACCAAACCGATGCATACAATAAATATACAAATGGCATGTATAAGTATGAGAAACATAGTGTTATAAAGGAAAATAGGAAAATCAACACAAGTTTCCAAATGTAAAACACACTTCAAATCTCAAATTGATATTAATAGAAAATAGAAAGGATTCAGTTCCAACTTATAAATTAGATGGATGATGGACACACGGGTCCTATAGTCTCTTGTGAGTGGGCTTGCAAGCCTCTATCACATACCTCTTTACTTAGGTCTAGATTACTAAAGGCATATACTAACACAGGTTCAACTTATTATGCAACATGAGGATAAGCATGTAGGCCTCCCTTCTTATCTCTATAAGTATACACACAAGCCACAAAGGTGTATTCCACAGGGGATGACTCCCTTGTTCACACGACTAAAAAAACTAACACCTATGCTACAACATAATCACACCTTGACTACCCAAAATATCTCCCTAGCTATTTACCTAGATCTTCAGTTTTGTAGCCTGTGATCCCACCTAAAATTTCCCTTAAAAAGACACAACAAAGTTTCTACTCCACCTGGCCACTTTCCAATCGAGAGTATACATGCCTTAAGGTAGATCCGCATGTTCCTATAATCACATATTGGAAATATTGAAATTGACAATCAAGCTGAAGTTTTATTAAGGAAGAATCGTTATCCTCCAAATTCCCAATGCTTCGCTTCAAATCAATATTCAGCATAATCATTTAAATTGAAGATGATTTCCTTCTATTTATTCATTTAAATAGAGATGCACATATAGAGGAAATATCTATTACAAATCTTGGATTGTAGCACAAAGGTGTATGTGGAGATCACCAAACTTGCTCACACCGCATGTAGTGGGGATTTCTCCCCTACTACATTCAAAATAACCTACCCTAGATCAGTCATATCTAATGGTAGAGTTCATGGTGCAAAGGATTTTTCAACCTCGACTTACAATAAACAATAACAACAATTTAATATTTTTAACTAACTAATGTAGTAAAAATAACATAAAGAAATACCTTTAAATTGGGCCACTACAGTCATTTGAGGAAATGGTATGTAGGATCCCACAACTGTGGTCTCTGTTTGTCTCCAACAAGGTGTTGTCACTGGAAAAGTGAATAAGGGTTACACGGAGAGAACTCGACATGCAATCTGGGATAATGTGGCAAAAGGATATGATGGACAAAAATTTTCGAAAAATGTAAGGAATGTCAAAAATTTGGGAATGTAATGTTTGTGGGGAGACTTTCACAATGTATTCATAGGATGATCCAAGGTTTTTCTGACCCATGGTATTTTATTGTGCATGGTATTTGTCCATGGGTTTTTACCCATTGTAATTTTTAGGGTTTTCCTTTCCTTTTGGGAGAGAGTGGGGTTATGTCACAATAAATTCTCAACTTCCATGTATTTATGGGGGAAGGAATAATAATGTTTTGGACCAATTTTGGTGGAATTTAATTGTGAAGGTCAAAATGAAGGGAATAATGGTGGAACTATAATGTATAATTATGGTTTGGATCATAGAGAGCTATTTGGAAATTTTTTGGTGTTAACACATTGCCCCCTGATGTGTGAAGGAAGGATCTCATCATATGGCCAACAGGCATCATAGGATCAAGGGAGAAAGAGTGACAACGATGGAGAAATCGGAGGGAACCGTGGAAGATTCATAGTTTCCTCATTCGAACTGTAGTGGATTTTGTTTTGTATTAATTCTCAAAAATGGATGAGGTACATCTAATCTCAAACATATATATGGATGAGGCGGGAATACCCATGCTTGTATCAATGTCTCAATATACAAATGGGGATTAAGGCTCAAAATATTGGGAGTTGATCAAAACATACAATTGAAAGTACATAACGGTGTCCTCAATGGGAAGTTCAATACATATACTGATCTAAAGGACTAGTACATAGGAACAATGGAATTCTCATGGAATGTAATATCACAACAACTAATGCTCTGTTGAATCTCAAGGGGTACACAACTGTATGGAATCAATTACTGAGAGTCAAAATCTCAGAGGTACAATAAACAACATCAAGTACTGTAGATACATGGAAGCATGACAT
This sequence comes from Pseudotsuga menziesii, assembly GCA_001517045.1. Lineage (NCBI taxonomy): Eukaryota > Viridiplantae > Streptophyta > Pinopsida > Pinales > Pinaceae > Pseudotsuga > Pseudotsuga menziesii. The sequence continues at coordinate 125,871 of LPNX011186177.1, forward strand.
TAAGGGGCTTCTGAACGTTGTCACCAACGAAACCTGGAAATCACAAGGGACATGAAACTGTATGGGTCCCAAAATATACTCACCAATGTGATAGAGTCAAGTGAAAACTGGGGTCTTCGACCAAATAGTGAAGGAACCAATACCCTATACAAATCTCAACAATGTTATGATGGAGTTGATGTCGAGCACATGAGACACAACCAACCCAAAAGGAACTAAGTACTCCTTTCAAGTGGCCCAAGGAACTTATCAATGAGATGGATGAAACCAATATATAGGGATCTTTGGGTCTATCCTATAGAATAGATGTGTTGAAGTCGACAGACGGAGACCTGCAACTACCAACGCAATTAGGTTTCCTTGATATAAGCGCGAGGGGGGGAACCAGACATATGGAAAAATAATGGGATTGAGACACAGAATGGGGAACAGGGGCAAGGGAGTATGAGGGACTCAAACTTCCTTTGTTTAGAGTATAACAGCAAGGATGACCTGGCATCACATGATGCTACCTCATGAGAAGGGAATCATAGTTGGGAAACAGGGAGGATGACGACAATGGGAAAACCTTGGGGAAGTTATTGGACAATTGATATCCAGGGGATCCAAGGGAGGCTCATCATAGAGTACTATAGACAAATACGACCCAATGGAGGGGAGCTGCCATAATATGAGACTATTTGCAATAGATGTGGGTACCGAAAGGCAATTTTTGTTCCTTCTTCATAGTTTAAGGAGCTTGAAGAAGGGATAAAAGTGTGCTCAATATGATACTATATTGTGGATTTTTGTTGAGACCAAGATGGTAAATGCTCGATGGTGTTTTCATATTTAGAGATATTGAAAATAGGAAGAAGGATCCAATGGGGTCTCTTTTTCGTATAGTAGTCTCCTAAGTCCAAAAAGGGATAAAAGTGTACAAAGGAAAACTCTCCCATCCAAAAGAGGCAGAGAGGCTTCTTTTCCATAGGTATTCCAACCAGTTCAAAAAAGGTTAAACCTATTCTGATTGGATGGTCATTCAAACACTTTTACAAGAATGAAAGAAACAAAGTTTGATCGGTGATATTTTCCTTATTAGAGGGCTAGAAAAGAGCTTAAATACAACCCATAGTGAGCTTTTTCATAAGTGATGATCCCAATGTCCAAAAAATCATAAAAGGATACAAGGGGAACTATTCCTAGCTGAAAGGTGCTAGGGTGGTCCTTTTCTCTAATTACTTTATGTAGTACGAAAATGGGATAAATGAAGCCACATAGACTCCATTTCAAATGCTTTAACGGGCATGAAAGGAAGCAAGCATGCTCGACAATATTTTCATTATTTAAGGAGTTAGAAAAGAGCTTAACAGAAACTGTGTAATGGTCATTCAAGAAAGGAGGAAGTGTTTGATGTACCAAAAGGGATGATGTTGGGAACATAGATGATATGGATAAAAATAACAATGAAACACTGGCGGGGCCTCCTTGTGGGACGGTGAATGGTGGAAAAAAATTCCAAGTTTGTAGTATGGATGGAGAAGATGGCTTGTGAACATGTTAATACATACATGGTTTTGATTTTACTGGTGGCATGCAAATCGAGGAAACAAAGGACCATGTGAGTTTCATATGAGGTTGGGGTGTGAGATAATGATGAGGGAGGGAGGCAACTTGGTAGGTCATTTATTCACCCGAGGTATTTTTTCACAATGGAGGCAGCTTCCTATCCTTATAGAGGACTATCCATACGTTGGGATGGACTACTGAGGATATCCGGAGATGCCTCGACCTCCAAGATAGGTCTGGGGACCTAATGGTATGTATACATGACTCTTTTTGGTTTCATTCATATATAGTATACTAGCATTGGGGTAGCTAGATCATACATGCGGTAGATATTGATGAGATACTATGTGCATATGCAAACGTGGGATCGCACCCTCCAATGGGGTACCAGTGATGCAGGGGCAGGGTGGAGGGGTTATATCCACCCTCTCATAGGAAGAGAAGGTATTAGAGTGATACATTGGACTCACTGTGGTTGAATGTGGATCGACTCTTTGAAGGGGTCACCGACGATGGGTTCTAGTACGTAGACAACAATCTGATTGTCGTGTGCTATAGAGCTCCTCCAGAGTGGATCTTTCTGATGAGGAGGATCACAGTTGCAGCTGAGTATGTCAGAGCAGAGGCACAGGGGGATGTTTCAATGGAGGATGAGGATATAGATTCAAAGGAGGATGACACAAACTAGAAACTAGTAATGTTGCCCCCCATGCATTTGAGCATGGGGAATTTTGTATGATATGTATGATCAGATGAGAAAGCCTATGGAGATTCTCTTTTTGCACTGAACATGATGATATGATATGAATGCACATGGATGCATATTTTTGTATTTACAGGTTTTTACGAGTCTCTTGTTATGATGATGATTATGCCTATATGATGTATATGACATATGTCTGGATAATTATATGATGATGCATGATGCGTTTTATTTCCTATATATGATGATTGATGTGCCACACTAGAACATTATTAGCCATTTGGTTTGCTAAACTATTAAAACTTATTGGAACATGCATGAATAAAATGGATTCAAAATGTCTAACCAAGTGTCTAGTGTGTAGGAACTTTCTAAAGAGGCAGGGATCATGTACTCAGTAGTAGTTATTCAACTACATGACAAGCAACTAGAATTCTATGAAGAAATCAAGGTGATGAATACCCAAGAGAAGGGCGGTGGTCAAGAGACCAGCAACACCATCGTACTAAGCCTGGTTGTTGGTAGCAATACCAACACACATTTTATCAACATGGATCAACTCATGTGACGAGGAATAATGACCCACACAGTCGAGGCAATATTAGGAGACCATCTACTTGCATCATCAGAGAAACTGACATAGAAAAGCAAGGTAGGATCCATCTAGAGAAACCAAGGAAACAAACAGTGAGACTCGTGGTAAAATCATGCAAAACAAGAAAGAAAAACTATGATACAAGGGTATCCAAGTTGGTTTACTTTAGGTGTAGAATATTTTGAGGTAGATCCCATTGCAGGGATTCTTCAAGAGGAAACTGTAGAAGTCAGTGAGGAGATATTCCCCATTGTTGAGGCATCGATGGATGACATAGGCGCCATACCACATGGATTGAAACTTCTTTTTTCCATTCTTATCATGGGCTTGGTCATAGAAAAGGATGAGGTTCCCCTTGAGAAAGGTGTGGGGGTGGATGTGGGAGTCATAATGGGACTTTTATCAGTTCTTAGCCACTTCAATCATTTGGAGAGTAGTGCGGAAGTCCTCATCAGTTTGTTCAAGCATAAGTAGGTGTTTTTCCAATAGTGAAGTATCCGGTAGAAGCTCGACAGCAAGACCAATGGATGGAGTCTAGCATTTAATGGGAAGAACTGACTCCACACTGTGGATTAAATGAAATGGGGTAAAAGAGGTGGTGGTTTCAAGGATATTTCCATCGTCACAAAAGTGGTGCCGGGATAGATCAGGGGGATCTTCCACGATCGATGAGGGGGAAGGACAACTGGAAGTAGAGATCGTATAAATGGTATTATTGGTATATGAGGAAGAGGTTGTAGGGTGGATATCCTTAAGGAAATTGATTTTGGACTCGTACGAGTGCTTTTGAAGGTCACTGAGGAGAGACTAGTACTTGGGAAAGTTTGGGAAATGGTGGGAATAATGACCATATAGGCCACAAACTGCACACGAGTGGTTGATTTGTAGCAATTTTTTCTTAACTATGAGTATGGTTGGTACATTGACAACTGGAGCACCATATGTATCAACTACTACGCGCATATGGGTGCAAAGGCAAATCTGGACAATTTTTTGTCACATGGCCTCGACATTGCATAAAGCACAAGTAGGAGGAGGACGTGCTTCTGTCAGGGATTTTGGTTCCTTACCCTTAGTCTTCGGGGGAGGAGAGGGAGCAGGAGTAGGTGCAGGAGTAGTTATTTGGGTACTAGGAGGTGGGTGTGACACCATATCAATAGGTTAGAATTGTGTCAACACAATCTATGGTGGCAGGGGAAGAGTGCAGGGATCAAGGTACCACACCGGAATACCCAAAGTGAAACCCAGAAGTTTGAGAGAATTCATGACTGGATGAGCCAAATGAAAAATGGTGGCCACCCACATATTCCACTGGCTCAAAAAAATTGTAAATTGTGGCAGTTTCCTAGTTGTTTTTCTATGGTTTTTCGAGTCCCAAACTTCTAGAACTGTTTTGAGGCCCTAAATGATGTTTTTTCACAATTTGGGTGGCCAAACATTGGTAGTTGGAATTCATTTTTCCACATTCAAAAGTTGTAAATATCGGATAGATATTTCCAATGAGCTATCGAGATCCCAAACTAGAGATCGTATGCAAAAGTTATGACCACGGGAAGTTAACTGTTCAACTTACCACCTTGGGGCCACAAAATTTATGACAGTTCATCTTCTAGGGTTATGTTTTGGAATTTTGGGGTTATCGCCCTCATACTTATTATAAATAATCCCCTTTGGCCTTATTTTATATTCATCTTTGCATGCATGAGCATAGCAGTAACGTCTCTTCTCATAGATAGCTACGACAATTCTAGCTATTGTATTACAGTCTGTTCTATTTTCACCATTTAATAGAATATGTGTTTACTATATCTCTGTTATCTTTGCAAAATGTCTATGATTATGACTTTGTATTTTTTGTTTCATTTTGTTCACACATAAATCTAGATCAGTAGTATCAGAGAAATCTTCTCTTTGATTGTTTCTCGGTGCATGTCCCCAACAATGTCAGGATATAGAGAGTTTGGTCTCGAACTAGTTTCACTTGATCACTCTTTCCGCCCCAAATGACCTCCCATGGCAGAAGAAAAGAGAGATGATGAAGCAGGAGATCCTCTCAAATCATTGCTCAAGGAATCCCTCGCACGACAGAGGAACGAGATGATGGATATTTTCTCCCAAATCCTTCTGTGAATGTCGGCAGTGGCAAGTTCATCTTCAACAAGCAGTCAATTCGGGGATGCAACTCCCTTCAAGGTACAATTTAAATTTGATATTCCTTTATTGGAAGGCTAGATCCATGCAAATTCACTAGATAATTGGTTGAATGTTCTAGAATGGTATTTCTCTCTCCACAATTTCTCCAACAAGGAAAATATCACCTTTTCTCTCCTTAAGGCAGTCCCCCATGTCCAAAATTGGTGGAGTACTTATTGGGAGAAAAACCCATCAAACGAGTCTAGAATGTTTTAGACAAATCCCACATGGGCCTCTTTCATAGATTCCTTCAAGGAACAGTATTACCATGTGGGAAAATATGATGACCAATACACCAAATGGACCATTCTGTGTCAAGAGAGGGACCAGACGGTGTTGGAGTAGACCAACAACTTTCAAACCTTCCATACAAAGTTGGGTATCAAGGACTTCGAGCGACACCTAATTCTGAAATATCGCAGTGGTATACATCGGTACATCTGAACTGAGATGGACTTCCTCAACATCTCTTCATTTAGATATTCCTATCAATATGTTGCCAAAATTGAGGATAAATTTCGACAAAAGAACAAGAAATACTTTGGACCTATGAATCCATCACAGAATCAATGCAAGGGAAACCTTGGCCTACCAGATACAGGAAAAGAAAATGCCAATCAGTCCCTACCACAAGAAAAAGGGGGATGGAAAGGAAAAGAAGGACATAGGGAAGTGGTGTGAATTTCATAAAATCCCTTGGAACAACACTGATGAATGTCGCTCAAAGCAGACATTGGTGGCCAAGATCAAATCTTTAAAATCGGATCTTGATTCTGATTCTGAACCCAATTCCACAGTCCCAGATAATGGGAAGTAGATCATTGATGCAGACCCCACTGCCATTGTTTCTATCATACATATTCAACTAGAGGAGCCTGAAGATTCAGAGGCTGAGGAGTGCCTCTTCCACTCATAGATGTGGGTGAATGGAATCCCACTACATTTCGTTGTTGACAATGGCATCCAAAAGAACCTGATCTCAGCAGAAAACATCAAGAGATTGGAGCTTCTGACAACACCACACCCACAACCCTACAACATCGGTTATCTAATCCAAGGACAAGGTATCTACATTACTCAACAATGCATCCTACCATATGGCATCAATCCTTTCAAAGACGAGGTACTTTCTGATGTGGGCCCACTTGAAGTTTGTGATGTTCTTTTAAGACAACCATATATGTGGAAGCGCCATGCTATATATGAATCACAGCCTCGCAGTGTCATTCTTACTTTGGGAGGAAAACTCTATCGGATACCAGATACAGTTGCACCTAAAACAGTCTCAAAATGTAGGAAGATAAGCTCCCACGTCAGAAATTATTCCTCTTCAGAATTATGTCTGAAGGAGAACATCATATTACATCCACACCCTAAGAATAGGGTATATATGCTCATCAGACACAAGAAAAAAATAGATTCATTGTTTCCTCATCCATCCGCGTACCTCTACAATGTAAGGAAAATCATTCAAGGTGCTCCTCCAAAAACAAATCATTCACATAGCAATTACAGACCTCTTAGGATTCCAAAGAAAAGAAGCCTCTCCACTTCAACAAATGTCGCACAAGAAGATCAACTCAACACACAATTTGAGATATGATAAAGGATTCAATGCAATGGAGACCATTACTTTATAAGGAGGAAGGATTGATCCAGATGGAAACTAGTGGCCACCCACCTATTCCACTAGCTCAAAACAATTGTCCATTGTGGCAGTTTCCTAGTTATTTTTCTACGATTTTTTGGGTCCCAAACTTCTGGTGTTGTTTTGTGGCCCTAAACAATATTTTTGGAAATTAGGGTGGCTAAAAGGAAACAACTTACTTTCATTTTGCCATAGTTGAAAGTTGTAAATCTCAAATAGATCTTTCCAATGTTATATAGAGTGCTCAAATCGGAGATCATATGCAAAAGTTATAACCCTGAGAAGTTGATTGTTCAACTTACCACCTAGGGACCACAAATTTTATGATGGTTCATCTTCTAGGGATATGTTTTGGACTTTTGGGGTTCTCACCCTCGTCCTTATTATAGATAGGCCTGTTTGGCCTCATTTTGAATTCAGCTTTGCATGGATGAGCGTAGTAGCCACATCTCTTCTCATAGATAACTACCACCATTCTTTCTATTGTATTACAATCTGTTATATTTCCTCCTTTTAATAGAATATGTATTTACTGTATATGTATTATATTTACAAAATTTCTATGATTATGATTCTATATTTGTTCTTTCATTTTGTTCACTCATAAATCAAAATCAGTGGTATCAGAGCAATATGCTCTTTGATTGTTTCTCGACACATGTCCTCGACAAGGTCAAGATATAGAGAGTTTGGTCTCGAACTAGTTTCACTTGATCACTCTCGCCGCCCCAAACAACCTCCCATGGTGGAAGAAAAAAGATATGACAGAGCAAGAGATCCTATCAAATCCTTGATCGAGGAATCCCTCGCATGATAGAGGAACGAGATGATGGATATTTTTTCCCAAATCCTTCTATGAATTCTGGCAGCAGCCAGTTCATATTCAACGAGCAGTCGGTTCAAATATGCAACTCCCTTCAAGGTACAAGTTAAATTTTATATTCCTTTATTTGAAGGCCAAATCGATGTAGTTTCCCTAGCTAATTGGTTGAATGTTCTATAAGGGTATTTCTCTATCCAAAATTTCTCCAATAGGGAAAAGATCTCCTTTTCTCTCCTCAAGGCATTCCCCATGACTAAAATTAGTGAGGTACTTATTGGAAGCCAAACTCATCAGATGAGTCTGGAGTGTTTAAGACAAATCCCAATTGGGCCACTTTCGTAGATGTCGTCAAGAAATAGTGTTACCTTGTGGGAAACTATGATGACTAGTACACAAAATAGACCATTCTGTGTGAAGAGAGGGACCAGACAGTGTCGAAGTATACCAACAAATTTTATACCTTGCGCACAAAGCTGGGTATCAAGGATTGAGAGGCACCTGATTCTGAACTATCGTAGTGGTATACATCGATACATATGAACTGAGATGGACTTCCTCGACATATCTTCACTTGGATCTTCCTATCGGTATGCTATCAAAATCGAGGAGAAATTTCGACAAAAGAACAAGTGAGACTCTGGACCTAAGAATCCACTGCAGAAGCAAGGAAATGGAAACCCTATCCCACAAAATACCAGAAAAGAAAAGGAAAACCAGTCCCCACCACAAGTAAAGAAGGAGATGGAAAGACAAACAAGGACACTGGGAAGTGGTGTGAATTTCATAAAATCCCTTTGCACAACACTGATGAATGTTGCTCAAAGCAGTCATTAGTGGCCGAGATCAAATCTTCAAAATAAGATCCTGATTCTGATTTTGAACCCAATGCAATAGCTGCAAACAATGGCAAGTAGATCATTGATGCATACCCCACTGCCACTATTGATATCATGTAGATACAACTAGAGGAGCTTGAAGATTCATAGGTAGAGGAGCACCTCTTCCATTCACAGATGTGGGTGAAGGGAATCCCACTACATTTCATTGTTGACAATGGCAACCAAAAGAACCTGATCTCGGCAGACATCGTAAAGATATTGGAGCTTATGACAACAACACACCCACAACCCTACAAGATCGGTTGGCTAAGCCAAGGATGAGGTATCCCCATTACTGAACAATGCCACCTACCATGTCACATCAAGCCTTTCAAATACTAGGTACTATGTGATGTGGCCCCACTTGAAGTCTGTGATGTTCTTTTAGGAAATCCATATATGTGGAAGTGCCATGTCGTATATGAGTCATGGTTTCATAGTGTCATTTCTAATTTGGGAGGAAAACTCTATCGAATACTAGATACAGTTGCACCTAACACATTCTCACAAGGTAGGAAGATAATCTCCCACATGAGAAAAATTTTCCTCTTCAGAATTGTGTCTGTAGGAGAACATCGGGTTATATCCACACCCTCAAACCAAGGTATATATGCTCATCAGACACAAGAAAAAAATAGAGTCATTGTTGCCTCATCCATTCAAGTACCTCTACAATGCAAGGCCTTGCATTCAAGGTGCTCCTCCAAAAACAAATCATCCACACAACAATTACAACCCTCTTGGGATGCCAAATAAAAGTAGCCTCTCCACTTCAACAAATGTCGCACCAGGAGACCAACTCAAAACAATATTCGGGATATGATATTGGATTCTCCACAATGGAGACCATTGCTTCATAAGGAGGGAGGATTGATCTAGATGGAAATCGATGTCCACCCACCTATTCCACTGGCTCAAAACAATTGTCCATTGTGGTAGTTTCCTATTTATTTTTCTATGATTTTTTAGGTCCCAAACTTTTGGAGCTACTTTGAGGCCCTAAACGATGTTTTTTGGAAATTTAGGTGGCTATATGCTTTCCAACAACATTATTTTAAGACAAAGTTGAAATTTGGAAATATTGGATAGATCTTACCAATGAGATATCGAGCGTGAAAATCAGAGATCGTATGCAAAAGTTATGACCCCAGGAAGTTGATTGTTCAACTTACCACCTTGGGGCCGCAAAATTTATGATGGTTAATCTGCTAGGGTTATGTTTTGGACTTTTGGGGTTCTCAACCTCATCCTTATTATAAATAGGCCCCTTTGGCCTCATTTTGTATTTAGATTTGCACAAATCAGTGTAGCAGTCACATCTCTTCTCAGAGATAGCTATCACCATTCTAGCTATTGTATTACAGTATGTTCTATTTTAGTCATTTAATAGAATATGTGATTACTATATCTTTGTTATCTTTGCAAAATGTCTTTGCTTATGATTTTGTATTTGTTGTTTCATTTTTTTCACACATAAATCCAAATTAGCGGTATCAGAGCAATATTCTCTTTGATTGTTTCTCGACGCATATCCCTGACTAGATCAAGCTATAGAGAGTTTGGTCTCGAACTAGTTTTACTTGATCACTCTTGCCACCCCAAATGATCTCCCATGGTGGAATAAAAGAGAGATGATGGAGCAGGAGATCCTATCAAATTGTTGCTTGAGGAAAACCTAGCACGATAGAGGAATGAGATCATGGATAGTTTCGCCAAATTCTTCTATGAATTCTGACAATGACAAGTTCATCTTCAATGAGTAGTCGGTTCGGGGATGCAAATCCCTTCAAGGTACAAGTTAAATTTTATATTCCTTTGTTTAATGGCCATATCGATTTAGATTCCCTGGATAATTGGTTGAATGTTTAGCAGGGTATTTCTCTGTCCATAATTTCTTAGATAGGGAAAATATCACCTTTTCTCTCCTTAAGGTAGTCCCTCAAGTCCAAAATTGGTGGGGTACTTATAGGGAGCAAAACTCATCAGACGATTCTGGAATGTTTGAGATAAATTCCACTTGGGCCTCTTTTGTATATGTCATCAAGGAACAATATTACCATGTGGGAAACTATGATGACCAGTACACCAAATGGACGATTCTGCATCAAGAGAGGGACAAGTCGGTGTCGGATTACACCAAGAAATTTCATACCTTACACTCAAACCTGGGTATCAAGTGTTATAGCTGATTTTACCACACATGGTGAATCACATGTTTATGGCCTTCGCTGTCCCTCTATAGACTCCTTAGACCCCATGGACCATTTTTGTTATTTTGATGTTTCCAATATCATCCCTAAAAACATGTAAAAATTGCCATACGTGACTTTTAAACCATTTCTCGCATATATATGCAGGTTTGACCCCTAAAACCGCGTACATCGGGATGTATGCAAAAGGCCAAATTCTTTTGGAGTTTTCCTTGATGTGGATCCAACTCACTTGTCTCCTAGCCTTCCATATGCCTTGAGATCGCTTGGATTCAACCTTTCATTACCCCATTGAAGAGCTATATAAGGACCCCTTTGGATACTGTTGCAGCTGCAACATTTTCCCAAAATTCAAAAAATTTCGAGACCTTCCTTTTGCTTATATTGGTTTGATTTTTTTATTTGGTTTAATGATTCTTCAGAAAGACTTTTCCTAATGCCAGAAATGATCCACTACTTGTTTAAGCTTACCATTTCCTTTGAATGCATTTTTGATTGTTTGAGTCGGAAGTTTATTTACTTATCTCCCACCGTTGTGGAGAAGTAATAAGAAACTAGCTTCAATAATTTTCTCCGATGCATTTTGTCTCAATAGGCTGACTTTTGGATTCACGTCAAAACATTTTGTTTCTACATTCTCCGTAGTTGTGGATTGCAGACCTCGAAGTCCCTCGATAGTTGTATTGACTATTCAACCCCGCTGTGTTGTTTCGTTGATCCTTAAGTTTTCGGCTTCCGCCGTTGCGGCTGCAACAAGCGCTGTCTTTCTGATCATTAAGTTGATTTTTTCTCCGATTTAGAGTTTTCCTATTGTGGAAGGTTATGTCCTTTATGATTCCGTTGTTGCGGCTCCTTATCCTACTATCGCTCCAACATTTAGTCTTGCAAGCTCCGATGCATTATTGGCTTCTCCCGGATGTCTCAGCGGTTCTCCTAGTTGTTTTATCACCCGACGTTGCAGGAGGAGAGGTTCTTGTGACCTCTGATCCTTGTGTTTTCACCATCCGATGTTTCTCCTGCCACTTATGGTTGACCATATATATATGGGGTCGAGTAGGTTGATTATTCTATTACTATTTTGGACTGTCGTGCACTGTTGTTTTCATGCGCTATCGTTTCGCTCGAGCTCGCCAGGACCCCTGCTATCGGTGTACCCTTGTTCCCAGGTGGCTCAACCATCGAAGTTTAATAGTCTTCCTCCCGCCAGTCGTGTAGCAGTTCCAGGTAGGCTCTTGTATGCATTATCCTGTTCCGTTTGACTGAGCGTTTTGATTGTCGTTCCATAGTTAGGTTTTTTCACGGTCGTTTTCCCTTGGTCCCCGTAGTTTACGTGTATATATATTGGGCGAGTCTTGGTAATTTTAGTGAGGGAGTCTTGTTTCCCACGGGGTAGTTTTCTTCTGCGGCCATTATGATTTTTGACCCTGCACTTGGTGGTTGGGGAATTTGGTGCAGACGGCTGTTACGCTGTCTCAATCAGCCCACCCTGTTTTATGATAAGTCATTCGAGGAAGGTTTTTCATGGCCTCCCTATGAAATGTTGAACTATTTTGCCCCCACTCATGTTGCCCACATCCTCAAACCAAGGCCATGTTTTACCTCACTGTTTCGAAGTGACCCGGTTCACAGTCGAATTCGAACCCGAGTCGTTCTAGGGGGGTATAGCACCACGCAGCATTAGAAGGACCTTAGATGGCGCATGGATAGTGTTTTTTTTAGGATCCCCCATTGAGTAACTTGAATAGGTGCCCCTGTCATTCTACGTAGCGCAGTAGTCATGGCATCCATAGAGAGCCCGAGGTTTCTTCATTCTAATGTAGATTTTGTTTCCCAATCAAGTTTGGTTGATTAAGCCATCTTCAGTGTTAGACAGAAGTATTAGTGTGAACATATTTTATTCATTTAATTAAATTTTGTCATGTTAAACACAGATGAGGTAAAACATTGTACATTGTTATCTCAATCTTTGCAACTTATCCGGAAATGGCCTAATGATTACAATTTCATATATGACAGGAATATTCCTCCGAACTCAAAATGTCTAAGCATCAAAAGAAGAAGGCCCCTGTGGTCAAAGAAGATCCCAACGTAGAAGTCATCACCAAGACCAAATATATTTATGAAGATACCAAGTGCATAACTGGTGTAGATCCTGATTATCGGTGGGGAGAAATCTACAGGTTGATCACACGCCGAGAGGTGCCTAATATAGGATTTGAGGAAGAAGGCATATACGCTAATATAGAAAGGTCTTCACTGATGAAGATTGCCACAAGACCAGAGCTATTTCCATGCTCTGAAGTGATTGGGTGGATTCTGCCCAGGGCAGATGTAACCACTATGATTCTTGAGAATGTTGACAAACAAGGCTATGCTGCCTATAGCCTGGGATATGTAGCCCTGGCCTACCACCTGCCAGAATCACAAATATTTTTAACTAAAGATTTGCTGAGAAACATCAGAATGGACCTCGTCAAGACCCTCAAGAGGATGCTCATACTTGGAAGAAACTTTAGAACCAGGCCGACGAGAGAATATGACACCACGAGCTTAAGGACCCCTTACAGGTTCATTACCTTAATGCTCAATAGAATTTTTGGAAGAGCTCATGGAAAAAGCTTCAAATTGGAGTGGATGCCAATTATTTTTTATGTCGCGACACAGGGGACCATTTTCAACTGGGCCAACATAGTGTCGAATAGTCTTTCATCCTGTATGGCCTCAGCTATGGGAGGAGCGTCCCAAAAGAGGTCAGAATTTTACATGAGCTCCATACCCGTGGATTGCATACTATGCAATCAACCTTTCCCCGACCTAAGGTGCATCTGGGACAGGTAAAGGATACATGTTTTCTCCGCATACAAGCCACTGTGGGCTCACAAGTACCACAGTCACTATAGAGAGGTCTATGAACATTTTATCATGCCATTATATACTCTTATTTTCTTGAAAGAATGTGACTGCATGTCAGAAGAGGCATTGCAGGTAATTGAAGAATATGTGGATTATTACCTGAATAAGGATGGGCTCTACTTCAAAACGTTTGGAGGCTCTAGAGCACCCTCCCTACTTCCCAAATATGCCACAGACTATATCATTCATAAAGAGGCAGTTAGGCAAGTCTTCCTAGATGGCATAGGAAGCTTTTTATTTGAACATAAGAAGGATGCATATCCCCCTTTGCCTTTCAGGTTGGGGAGTTATAAGTTTACCAGAGTAAATAAGGCTGATGAGTTCATGGAGGAGTTGGAAAAGTTTCATTTTGGGGAAATTCCCTTCCACAGGAATGACTCCCACAACAAAGTTGCTGAACACTGCAAAGAGGCCAATGTCCATTTTGAATATACTCACCACTGGGACAGAGAGGAGTCTATTTTATGTAGTGCATTAAACATAATGGCCTTGAGGAAAAGGTTCAAAAAGAAGATCACCACCAAAGGTGGGAAGGGGCAGGATGAACAAGCAAAGGCCAATGAGGAAACCAGGAAAAGAAACAAAGAAGCCCAAAGGTTAGCCCAAGAAACTGAAGGGTGGCTGAAGGGAGAAGAGGATCAGAAAAGAAGGGATGCACAAGAGGTAGCCAGAAAAGCAGAAGAAGATGCCAGACTTGAAGAAGAAGAAAGAAAAAGGAATCTATATGAGGTGTTAGAATAATCAACCCATAGTATTTACCCACTTAGACATTATTTCATTTATTTTGTCTTATTTTCCTAGTCCATGAGTCCCACCATGTGCAAGTT
>LPNX011186177.1:144942-236050 GCA_001517045.1 Pseudotsuga menziesii
TGAGGAACTTCAGAAATAGGAGGCAGAGAGGATGAAGCTGACCTAGTCAGTGACAGAACAGTCAGCCTCTGACATAGCTGACATTCAGACCCAGGACGTGGAGAACCCTGATGTTCAGGACCCAGAAGTACCTGTTGTCAGCACACCTGGCAGTCTATGGCCCCCACACTTAGACTGGTCCCCTTTGAACAGAAGATATGGGAGGAAGTCCCTAATTTTAATACTATATTCTATGGCAAGGAAAGAAAAAGGATAATGAAAAGAACTGAAAAGAAGGTTGAAATAGGGGGTCTGTTCAGGAAGATGATAACTGATACAACCATTGTATACAGAACAGACCGAGATCCCAGATTCACTATTAGAGCATGGGATGCATTGATCCATGCTTCAGAGGACAATGTAGACAAAATAATGACAGATCTGGAGCAATCTAAGTAGTCTTCTTCTCAACTGAAAGACACATTAAGAAAGGAAAGAGAAGAAAATAGTAAGTTGAAGAGAAAATTTGAAGACATGCAAAAGGATATAAGGTCTTCAAGGGAATAACTTCAAGTTCTCCAAGCAGAGAGAAGATCGATGGAGAGCGTCCAGGAGTGTCTGGAGAAAATACAACAAGAATATCAAGAGTTGAGGGTGGAGAAGGAACAGCTGCTACGAAAGATAAAGGATCTAGAGCTGTAGAAGACCACCTTGGAGGTGAATGAGAGGCAATCTCAAGAACAAGAGACAAAACTTCAAGAGCAGATTACCTCTTTGACAACAGATTTGGAGGAAGCTAAAGAACAACATGTTAATCTCCAACCTTTTAAGGAACATGTGCTGGCACAAAAGGCCAAGATGCTTCAACTGCAGACGGCCATAGAAGAGGAAGATGGAAGGTTTTGCAAGTAGATGGTCAATTGGAGGAGATTCTGGAGACCTCCTCATATTTTTTTTTATAGATCTCAGGACATCCTATAAGTCCTGACAGCAAGGATGGAAAGACTAGAGAATAATGAAGAAACTTCTGCAGAGCTGCCCTTGAAAGATCGACAGGCCCTTAAGCAGGATTACGACTTATTGGAGTTTTCTATTAACACAGCCGAGGAATTCAAAAGGGCTGTTAGGAAGACGAAAGGGGCATGTACAGAATTCTTCAGAAGGCTCCTGATTACCTATAATCGATGACAAGTAGAAGATGAATAGAGAATAGATGCTTTTTCGGACCACAACTTGTTTGTGGAAATTTTGCAGAAAAGGTACCAAGAGGAGGAAAGAAAAATACAGCACATTAAAGCTCTCGACGACCAGACCTTAAGGAATGAGGTAGATCATTCCACAGTTAGTGTGCAGCTATTAGAAGATCAGCTTCGTTTGAGTGAAGCCAGAATTGAAGCCATCAAGAACCAGGCTGCGAAATTCGAGATAAACATTCATTTTTTGGAACCTTCTGAGTTTGAAGGCATTGCCTCAGAGGCTTTAGCTTGGAAGAAATTTCTAAATGCTCAAGTGGGGCCCTCCCCATGAATGATGGTTCAATTTTGTAATATGTAACTTTTTTTTTCAATAAAGAATTATCGTTTACCTGTCGGATAAAGTTTGGTGGGACGTTCAAATGTTATGCTATGGATTGGTGGAAGATGAACTATTTCATTTTTCCAGTTTTTGTCCATCAACTGTGAGATCTTTCTAACTCTTAGGGCTTCTGTTCTTCTTTGAATGATTTCTGGTTTATTTTGTGAAATTACCACCATGAGTGATGAATGTTGTTCATGAGCAGTTTGCTATCTGATTGTTTAAATATCTTTAATAGTTCATGCGTTATGGGAAGGAATATCAGCTATCTGTAGTTTCTATTTATAATGCATGTACAATATACATTACTCATTAATAAGTTCCAATTTGGATCCCCGGGGATAGGTAGATAGTTAGTTTTACTTTATGATTGTGCACGTGATTTAGATGCATGTTATTTCTAAGATGAGAGGTAAGAACCTGCGCATCACTTTGTGACTACTCTTTGCATCCTTTATCACCCTGCATTGTTAATTAGGCACCTGCATATCATATCTTAAGTCAAAAAATACAAAATATATATGGTGGACCGGGCCGCAACTGGTAAACCCTTTTAGTTTTGTTACTTGACCTACGGTATCCAGACCGCAAACCGGATGGATTCCCTACACCAAACAGTCATAGGCTAGTTGGGAACATTGACTGGGGAGAATCCCTTGCTATTTTCGCCTGTGGATTTCCAGGCCTCAACAGTTTCTGGCGCTAGAAGGAGGGCTGCCAGTGCATGGCTGGCCAAGGAAACCTATTTTTTCCCAAGATTACCCCACAAGCAAATATCTGAAAGTTTGTCCTGACCCAGGTACTTAGAGTCTGGAAGAACTTTGAGAAGCAGACTTACAGGTTTTGGTTCCACCTTTGAAGCAGGTAAGCCCGGTTTCTCCTTACGTTGCTCCTTACTCAGACTCCTGTTCTTTCACCTTTGCTCATGGCTAGTATAAATGTGAATCAACCCAACCCACTGCCGGATTGGAAAGCTAGATCACCTTTGAACCTAACACCTCCATTGCATAACCTACCTCTATATTTTGAGAAGTTGTTGCCTAGGTTTGATCCCAATGAGAAGATTTCCATAGACGACCACTTGCAAAGCTTCTATTTGGAAATAGAAGGGTTGAGGGTTGGGGAACATGAGGATGTTGTCTATAGATTGTTCCCACATACCCTTAAAGGAGCAGCAGCATCCTGGTACTTCGGTTTTCCTGCAAACTCTATTCCCGATTGGGACACCTTCACAAGGATTTTCAGAAGTTAATATGCAGCCCAAAAGACACATGCCTCACTAATGAAAGGTCTGGGCACTTTAAAAAAGGAAAAGAATGAGAAGGTACATCATTTCACTCAAATTTTTTCAACTTACCTCAAGGACTTCTCTATGACTGATAGGCCCTCTGATAAGGTTCTGATTGAATACTATACATCAGCTCTGATCCTTGACCTAGCTATGTTCGCAAAGGCTCAAGATAAACCTACATTAATTGAGACTTATGAAGAGGAAGAAAGATTAGAGGCTGAAAAGGAAAGTATAGAAGATTATCCCAAGTTACCTGGAGGAAAAACTACCGGGAGAAGAGCCTTATTGCTGTCTAAACCCAAAGAGGAGCAATCTCATGAGTTCGAGGGAATGCTCAAAATGATTCAAAAACTCTCCAACAGAATAATAGATCTAGAGAAAGAAAGGGAAGCTCAGAAAAATTATAAACCCTACTACAAAAAAGGAGGATAACAACCAATTGAAGATACCTCCACATAATTCAGTATCAATGAGTCTAACAAAGGTAGGGGGAGACAATTTCTGCACTTTTCACCAACAGCCTCATTTTGAAAGGAATTGTCCTCAATGGCTAAATTCAATGACATTGGTAATGAACCAACTCTTGGATTCTAAATTGACAAAAGACATCGAGGGAGAAGAAAAGAATAACAAGACCATCGAGGAACAAGATAATGATACCATGTTTTTATGGGATGGTGTCTCGCTTTTCAACATAGGAGAGAGCACTCTTAAATCTGAATACACACCAACAGCAACAAAAGATATGGACCAAATAATTAAAGACAATGCAATAATTTCGAAGATTAAGAAATTGCAAAAGAAGGTAAAGAGACAGATAGATGACAATGTTGAAGATAGAACTACTGTCAACCAGGAAACAGAGCCAATCAATGAGCCTGTCAAACTTGTGGAAGGACAGGTAGATGTGAATGAAGGAAACACTGAAAAAATTAAGGAGCTTAAAAAAGATGTACCTACTCAAAACCAACCGGGAGAAGAAGACATCGAACCAAGTTGGGAAGAAAAAGCTAAAACCCCACCTTTTCTTTTGACTCTAAAAGTGTTGAATCATAATGTGCATAATTGCTTGGTAGATTCTGGATCATCGGTAAATGTTATGCCACTTGAAGTTTGCAACAAGATTAATGGGCAGCCAAATCCTACAGCCTGGGAAGTAGTGCAACTAGACAGAACAAGTGTTAAAGTAGTGGGAGAAATGAAGAATGTACTAATACGCTTATCTGCAAATAAAAAGATATGTCAATTTATTGACATTATGGTGGATAACATACCAGACGGATATGGGCTCATTCTGAACCGAGATTGGTCTGCCAGGTTAAAAGGTTATTTTGCTTCAAACTAGTCTCATTTATGGTTACCTCGTAAGGGCACCCTAAATCAGATCAAGATTTCAAGAGAACCTTACATGAAGCACACTGTCACTAAGTTGGGAGAAGGAAATGAATCTATTAATTCTATTCTGGGAAATTATCTAACTGAACTTGAACTAAGATATCATACCTCCGGAAAGGCCAGTTCTATGATTGACGCTCAACCTGAGCTCGTTCAACTTCCTCGGGCTAATAAGGATGATTGTAGACTAGTAGACATGGCTTTGATTTCAAAAATGGTACAATTAGACCATGGATAGGTTTTTGTCCTACACTACAGCCTATCCCTTTAACTCGTTATATTGAATAATTTTTTAAGGGTGGGCACATATTTTTTCTTTTTCGCTTTGTACATAAATAAATTGATGTTGTTTTCTTTTGGTTTAATGCTTTGTTTCTTTTGGTTTTGAATAAAGAGGAAAACTTTTGGTTGCAATGGAAACATCAGGGTTCTTAATTAACTGAAATATTGAGCAAAAGACTATGCATTTAACCAATCGAATGTCTTCTAGTGGGAAGTGTTCCTAATTGGCCATGCGTTCATTGAAGTCCTACTTAACCCCTAGTAAATAACTCAGGATTAAGAGGTCTGGAATACTATTTCGAGGCTCCATCCATTTCAAATCTAAAATGTCCAAGGGAGTGATAGTGAAGGGCCCACGGAAAGGAAGCAAGGTAAATAGTGTATTATATATAAATGATCCCATGCCATGTTTACAGAAAATCCTAAAGGCTATCAAGAGTCAAAACTCCTTAAAGAAACAATGCATATCAAAGCAAAGTATCAAAAGCATGAATTTCAAATTGCCAAAAATTCTTCTCCGTCCGTGAGATGAAAAGTAAATTCTTCTCTCACAAAAAAGGACACTATGGATAGAGGAGCCTGATTAAAATTCAGAAAGAAAGGCAGATGGGGGACTCAAAAGAACTAAAGTTCAAATGGCACAAAAGTGCAATTGGCATGGGATTGAGGAACAAAGGGATAGTGTTGTTTACCATATGTTACAATCCTATGGTGTCCAAGCTAGAAACTACCTAAAGACAGGGGTAAAATAAATCTCACCTATTAGGCCTCAAAAGAGTTATTCAGACTTACAAATATTTTGAGTGTTCTCACTACCCAAAGAATGAACTGCTTCTCAATGATTTAAATGCATGGGTTAGCCAGCTTAGGAATACGAGCATCTAGGAGAATTCAATTTTTGAGCTAGATAGTCTTTTACTGGGAAGAATTTAACTCAGAAATTTGGGGTTCACCAGGTAGTCGCCAATTGTTGCAGCTGCAACATTTTCCCAAAATTCAAAAAATTTCAGGACCCTTCTTTTGCTTATATTGGTTTGATTTTTTAATTTGGTTTAACGATTCTTCAGAAAGACTTTTCCTAATGCCAAAAATTATCCACTACTTGTTTAATTTTACCATTTCCTTTGAATGCATTTTTGAGTGTTTGAGTCAGAAGTTAATTTACTTATCTCCCGTCGTTGAGGAGAAGTAATAAGAAACTAGCTTCGATAATTTTCTCCGATACATTTTGTCTCAATCGGCTGACTTTTGGATTCACATCGAAACATTTTGTTTCTATGTTCTCCGCAGTTGCGGACTGTAGAATACAAAGTCCCTCGATAGTTGTATTGACTTTTCAACCCCACTATGTTGTTTCATTGATCCTTAAGTTTTCGGCTTCCGCCATTGCAGCTGCAACAAGCGTTGTCTTTCCAGTCATTAAGTTGATTTTTTCTCCGATTTAGAGTTTGCCTATTGTGGAAGGTTATGTCCTTTATGATTCCATCATTGTGGCTCCTTATCTTGCTATCGCTTCGACGTTTAGTCTTGTGAGCTCCGATGCATTATTGGCTTCTCCCGGATGTCTCGGCGGTTCTCCTATTTGTTTTATCACCTGACGTTGCAGGAGGAGAGGTTCTTGTGACCTCCGATCCTTGTGTTTTCGGCATCCAATGTTTCTCCTACCGCTTATGGTTGACCATATATATATATGGGGTCGAGTAGGTTGATTATTTTATTGCTATTTTGGACTGTCGTGCACTGTCATTTTCGTGTGCTATCGTTTCGCTCGAGCTCGCTAGGACCCCCACTGTCGGTGTACCCTCATTCCCAGGTGGCTCAACCGTGGAAGCTTAACAGTATTCCTCTCACTAGTCACACAGCAGTGCCAGGTAAGCTCTTGTACACATTATCCCGTTTCATTTGACTGAGCATTTTGATTATCGTTCCACGGTTAGGTTTTTTCACGATCGTTTTCCCTTGGTCCCCGTATTTTACATGTATATATGTTGGGTGAGTCTTGGTAATGTCAGTGAGGGAGTCTTGTTTCCCACGGTGTAGTTTTCTTCCACATCCATTATGATTTTCGACCCTGCACTTGGTGGTTGGGGAATTTGGTGCAGACGGCCGTTACGCTGTCTCCACCAGCCCGCCCTGTTTTATGATAAGCTATTCGGGGAAGGTTTTTCATGGCCTCCCTATGAAATGTTGAACTAGTTTCCCCCCACTTAGGTTTCCCACATCCTTAAACTAAGGACATGTTTTACCTCGCCGTTTCGAAGCGACCCGGTTCACTGTCGGATTCAAACCTGAGCCAGTCTGGGGGGGTATAGCACCGCGCAGCATTAGACAGACCTTAGATGGTGCATGGATAGTGTTTTTTTGAGGCACCCCCATTGAGTAACTTGAATAGGTGCTCCTGTCATTCTACGTAGCGCAGTATTCATGGCATCCATAGAGAGCCCGAGGTTTCTTCATTCTAATGTAGATTTTGTTTCCCACTCAAGTTTGGTTGATTAAGCCATTTTTAGTGTTAGACAGAAGTATTAGTGTGAACATATTTGCTTCATCTAATTAAATTTTTTCATGTTAAACATAGATGAGGTAAAACATTATACATTGTTATCTCAATCTTTGCAACTTATCCGGAAATGGCCTAATGATTACAATTTCATATATGACAGGAAGATTCCTCCGAACTCAAAATGTCTAAGCATCAAAAAAAGAAGGCCCCTGTGGTCGAAGAAGATCCCGACGTAGAAGTCATCACCAAGACCGAATATATTTATGAAGATACCAAGTGCATAACTAGTGTAGAGCCTAAGTATCAGTGGGGAGACATCTATAGGTTGATCATGCACCGAGAGGTGCCTAATATAGGCTTTGAGGAAGAAGGCATATACGCTAATATAGAAAGGTCTTCGCTGATGAATATTGCCACAAGACCAGAGCTCTTTCCATGCTCTGAAGTGATTGGGTGGATTCTGCCCAGGGAAGATGTAACCACTATGATTATTGAGAATGTTGACAAACAAGGCTATGTTGCCTATAGCCTAGGATATGTAGCCCTGGCCTACCACCTTCCAGAAGCACAAATATTTTTAAGTGAAGATTTGCTGAGAAACATCAGAATGGACCTCGTCGAGACCCTCAAGAGGATGCTCATGCCTGGAAGAAACTTTAGAACCAGGCCGACGAGAGAATATGACACCGCGAGCTTAAGGACCCCTTACAGGTTCATTACCTTAATGCTCAATAGAATTTTTGGAAGAGCTCATGGAAAAAGCTTCAAATTGGAGTGGATGCCAATTATTTTTTATGGCGCGACACAGGGGACCATTTTCAACTGGGCCAACATAGTGTCGAATAGTCTTTCAGCCTGTATGGCCTCAGCTTTGGGAGGACTGTCCCAAAAGAGGTCAGAATTTTACATGAGCTCCATACTCGTGGATTGCATACTATGCAATCAACCTTTCCTTGGCCTAAGATGCATCTGGGATAGGGAAAGGATACCTGTTTACTCCGCATACAAGCCACTGTGGGCTCACAAGTACCACAGTCACTACAGAGAGGTCTGTGAACATTTTATCATGCCATTATATACTCTTATTTTCCTGAAAGAATGTGACTGCATGTCAGAAGAGGCATTGCAGGTAATTGAATAATATGTGGATTATTACCTGACTGAGGATGAGCCCTACTTCAGAATGTTTGGAGGCTCTAGAGCACCCTCCCTACTGCCCAAATATGCCACAGACTATATCATTCATAAAGAGGCAGTTAGGAAAGTCTTCTTAGATGGCATAGGAAGCTTTTTATTTGAACATAAGAAGGCTACATATCCCCCTTTTCCTTTCAGGTTGGGGAGTTATAAGTTTACCAGAGTAAAGAAGGCTAATGAGTTCATGGAAGAGTTGGAAAAGTTTCATTTTGGGGAAATGCCCTTCCACAGGAATGACTCCCACAACAAAGTTGCTGAACACTGCAAAGAGGCCAATGTCCATTTCGAATACACTCACCACTAGGATAGAGAGGAGTCTATTTTCTGCAGTGCATTAAACATAACGGCCTTGAGGAAAAGGTTCAAAAAAAAGATCACCACCAAAGGTGGGAAGGGGCAGGATGAACAAGCAAAGGCCGATGAGGAAACCAAGAAAAGAAATGAAGAAGCCCAAAGGTTAGCCCAAGAAGCTGAAGGGTGGTTGAAGGGAGAAGAAGAAGAGAAAAGAAGGGCTGCACAAGAGGTAGCCAAAAAAGCAGAAGAAGATGCCAAACTTGAAGAAGAAAAAAGAAAAAGGAAGCTAGATGAGAAGCTTCAAAAACAGGAGGCAGAGAGGATGAAGCTGACCTAGTCAGCGACAGAACAGTCAGCCTCTGACATAGCTAACATTCAGACCCAGGACGTGGAGAACCCCGATGTTCAGGACTCAGAAGTACCTGCTGTCAGCACACATGGACAGTCTATGGCCCCCACACTTAGACTGGTCCCCTTTGAACAGAAGATAGGGGAGGAAGTCCATGATTTTAATACTATCTTCTATGGAAAGGAAAGAAAAAGGATAATGAAATGAACTGAAAAGAAGGTTGAAACAGGGGGTCTGTCCAGGAAGATGATAACTGATACGACCATTGTATACAAAACAAACCGAGGTCCCAGATTCACTATTAGAGCAGGGGCTGCATTGATCCACGCTTCAGAGGACAATGTAGACAAAATAATAACAGATCTGGAGCAATCTAAGAAGTCTTCTTCTCAACTAAAAGACACATTAAGAAAGAAAAGAGAAGAAAACAATAAGTTGAAGAGAAAATTTGAAGACACGCAAAAGGATATAAGGTCTTCAAGGGTAGAACTTCAAGTTCTCCAAGTAGAGAGAAGATCGATGGAGACCGCCCAGGAGTGTCTGGAGAAAATACAACAAGAATATCAAGAGTTGAGGGCAGATAAGGAACAGCTATTAGGAAAGATAAAGGATCTAGAGCTGCAAAAGACCACCTTGGAGGCGAATGAGAGGCAATTTCAAGAACAAGAGACAAAACTTCAAGAGCAGATTACCTCTCTAACAACAGCTTTGGAGGAAGCTAAAGAACAACATGTTAATCTCCAAACTTTCAAGGAACATGTGCTAGCACAAAAGGCCAAGATGCTTCAGCTGCAGATGGCCATAGAAGAGGAAAGATGCAAGGTTTTGCAAGTAGATGGTCGATTGGAGGAGATTCTGGAGACCTCCTCATATTTTGTTGATAGATATTAGGACATCTTGGAATTCCTAATAGAAAGGATGGCAAGACTAAAGAATAATGAAGAAACTCCTGCAAAGCTGCCCTTGAAAGATCGACAGGCCCTTAAGCAAGATTACGACTTATTGGAGTTTTCTATTAACATAGCCGAGGAATTCAAAAGGGCTGTTAGAAAGATGAAAGGGGCATGTACAAAATTCTTCAGAAGGATCCTGATTACCTATAACCGATTCCAAGTGGAAGCTGAACAGAGAATAGATGCTTTTCCGGACCACAGCTTGTTTGTGGAAATTTTGTAGAAAAGGTACCAAGAGGAGGAAAGAAAAATACAGCACATTAAAGCTCTCGACAACCAGAACTTAAGGAATGAGGTAGATCGTTTCGCAGTTAGTGTGCAGCTATTAGAATATCAGCTTCATTTGAGTGTAGCCAGAATTGAAGCCATCAAGAACTAGGCTGCGAAATTCGAAATAAACATTCGTTTTTTGGAACCTTCTGAGTTTGAAGGCATTGCCTCAGAGGCTTTAGCTTGGAAGAAATTTATAAATGCTCAAGTGGGGCCCTCCTCGTGAATGATGGTTCACTTTTGTAATATGTAACAATTTTGTAAATACTTGATGAAAGTGAAATTTTGGGAGGCGAAGAGTTGGGGAAGCCCAAGGGTTATTTGTGGGCAGCCCAACAATCTTATGCCTTTTGTATAAATATAGAGGACTTAGAATAGATAAGGGATTTTTTCCCAGTTAGACAAGTAAAGAGATATTGTAAGAAGAACTACTTTTTTTGCAATAAAGAATTATTGTTTGCCTGTCGGAGCAAGTTTGGTGGGAAGTTCAAATGTTATGCTATGGATTGGTGGAAGATGAACTATTTCATTTTTCCAGTTTTTGTCCATCAACTGTGAGATCGTTCTAACTCTTAGGGCTTCTGTTCTTGTTTGAATGATTTCTGGTTTATTTTGTGAAATTACCACCATGAGCAATGAATGATGTTCATAAGCAGTTGGCTATCTGATTGTTTAAATATCTTTAATAGTTCATGCGTTATGTGAAGGAATATCAGCTATCTGTAGTTTCTCTTTATAATGCATGTACAATATACATTACTCATTAATAACTTCCAATTTGGCTCCCCGAGGATAGGTAGATAGTTAGTTTTACTTTATGATTGTGTACGTGATTTAGATGCATGTGAGTTCTAAGATGAGAGGTAAGAACCTGCGCATCACTTTGTGACTACTCTTTGTATCCTTTATCACCCTGCATTGTTAATTAGGCACTTGCATATCATATCTTAAGTCAAAAAATACAAAATATATACGGTGGACTGGGCCGCAACTGGTAAACCCTTTTAGTTTTGTTACTTGACCTACGGTAGCCGGACCACAAATCGGACGGATTCCCTACACCAAACAGTCATGGGCTAGTTGGGAACGTTGACTGGGGAGAATCCCTTGCTTTTGCCACCTGCAAATTTATAGGCCTCAACAGATACATTGAAGGAATGATGAATTGAGGGCAAGAGAACTATAGTCCATTGTTGACAAAGCTTGTGCTTGAGTTTGCATCCCTTTGTCCCTTGGAGAACTTTTGTGTTCTTCCCAAGATTTCCATTTGCTTGTGAGCTTGCTATTGAGAGATGGAGGATTGAAGTGTTGGAGGCCCAAGTGAGGGACTCAGTTTCTCTAATTCGTAGACGTGCTGACATAGGTTGTATTCATTGTAATCTCTGATTTTATAATAATAGAAATGTCTTTTCCTATCCAATAATCTGTATTTGAATGAATATTTGATCCATGGATGATTTCAAATGCTTATATGTTATTTATTATATATGCTAAAGTAGATCTAACACGATTATATATAGCATGCTTGTCTTATTTATTGAATGTTGAGGAAGCAATTTATCAATTCAAGCTGGAGTTGGAAAGCTCAATGGGGATCTACATCAACTGTTTGGAATAAGGTACGAATCGAGATCCTTTAGTGTTAGATATTTGGTTTCTCTAGAATATAGGAAAGGATTGATTTCTAGAGTCAAGCTATCTATTGTGGTACCCCAAGCCATAGGAATTTCTCTTCGTAATAAAATTGGCGACTCTGCTGGGGAGTTCCTAGTAGCTGTCCTTTGGGGGTTTTTATCGGCATTCAATGTTCTTGAATTGCTCTTATTTATCTATTTCTGAGCGAGTCTGGGGGCATGTTTTCCTGGTAGTGTCTAATTGGTGTGAATTTTGTCTCAGTTTATCTATTTGCCTTTATTTTTATACATTTTTCTTCCTATATGTGAGTTTTCAACTCACAGTCGCGTATACACATGGCTTTGATTGCTATATCCACGTACATACATGGGTCCACTGCGAATAGTCGTGTATGCCCTGATTTTTTCCTTTTAGAGGAACATGGATTGTTGCTGGGTGAATTTTGATGACTGCTGAGTATCCTTATATACTGCTAGAGTCTATATACACCTCTGTTTCTGACCAGAGAGACTTTTTTTAAAGTAAATTTCATTTTTAAGAATGTTCTTGTCATTGAATTTTCAATTTTTTTTGGGGGGGATTAGTGCATTAGATTTATTTTACCTTATTACTTTTCGTGAGTTATTTTTTATTGTGCTTGCAGAGTCTGGGGGTGGTAGGATCGTTCTTTTGCTTTAGTATCTCATTTTTATTCAAAAAATCCAAAATATTTACTTCTTTGCATCATTATGCATTGCACTTTTCACTTTGTATGGTACTTGCACTAGGTTTGCTTAGAGAAGTATTAGTTAGGATTTCATATAGGAATGGTTGCATTTGTCATTTGCAGAAAATTTTGCATTTCACGTAGTAGCATGCACTGTTTTTCATTCGACACAATGCAATTGCATTGATTGTTAAGTGTGCATTTTACTTCGAGTTGCGTCATAACACCATTGGTTGCACGATCATCTACATTTTTTCAGTAATAAATCCAAATAAAATCAACACTTAATTAAAATGGATTACACTATTTTCTTTGATAGGGTACACCAACAAGATTAGGTTTTAGGGTCTTGGAATAGTTCATTGTGAGTAAATTCTCCAAGACCACTAAACAACACCATGTGAGTCTGTCCAGGTGAGAGTGTGAAATTCCTTGGTATAATTAGTGTTTATTGGGATCCTCCTCTTACAAGGGAGTTAAGCACGAGGGAGTGTGAGTGGTTATTGATTGGTATGACCCCTAGTCATAACTGAGTAGCACCAGAGATATTTCTAGGATTGTATTCATATCTGGGGGCTCTTTCAAGAGTTTCGAGCTTTGCTACCCTGCCCATACGGTCAATCCTGCCTACGACTATCTGCCTGAGCATTGATTATATTGAGGTGACCTTAGTTGCCTTACCTAGGTTATCAAGGGGGTACTTTGTAGGGGTTATTCTGCGAGTGTCCCGGCCAGGTTGGGGTCGGACAACATAGTCGCTATATGCATTGAAGCTGAGGGCCATAATAACTGGTTACGAACCTCTGCTTGTTGTGTATGGGAGTCTCAAACCTCTCCTAGGTGAGACATACCTGCTTCATTCAGGAGCTCACATATCCTACCCTTGTCTACTTGTGATTGCTTTAGATTATATTGGTGTATGCTCTGTGCACGTTAGCTTGCTTAGGGTTTGCATAATTAGAGAGTGTTTTTCATTTTTTTGTGAGTCATTGTGGATTTGGGTGTGGTACCTCACCATTCTTGTCATTTAGTAGGAATTCCTCCTTCTACATCTCCTCCTCCTTTGGGAGAGAGAAATAGACGGTCCAGGTGGAATAATCCTCACATTGATTCACACACGATGGGAGATCATGAAGATGAAATTCATGAGTTGTCTTTGTTATACCAAAATCCTGTCACCATCATGTGATAAGAACTTTGGCATGCCTACTTGCCTTGAATGCTAGCTCTTGGAGTGGAAAATCATGGTTATCATCAATCTTCTATGAAAATTCCCAGCACCGCGCTTGCTCCTTTATCTAAGAGGCGGTACCCGTGTTCGCACCACCCATCCCCTCTTTCCCACAAGTAGTGCCACCGCTTATGGCTCTTGGTCCATAAGTGGTTATTTCCAGAACTGTTCTATCATTGAAGGAGAAATGCGGTACCCTGGGTAAAAAGGGAAAAAGAGAAGTTTCTCAAGTCTTCTAGATGATAAGCCTCGTGTCCTCCCTTATCCCTACTGTTGTGGGTTAGTTGAGCTCGAGATCCCTCGTCCTAGGATCTTAGAGGCCACCTCACCCACTTATCTCTCAACCTACCCTATCTATTAAGCATTATAAATACAAGCTTATGGCCATGGTTGAGGGGGATAACTCTTAAGGTATTGTTATGTTGTTGGATTGATCACTTGACCCAAGATCATTTGGGACCCTGGGTAAAAAGGGAAAAAGAGAAGTTTCTCGAGGCTTCAAGATGATAAGCCTCATGTCCTCCCTTGTCCCTACTATTGTGGGTTAGTTAAGCTCAAGATCCCTCATCCTAAGATCTTAGAGGCCACCTCACCCACTTATCTCTCAACCTAACCTATCCATTAAGCATTATAAATACAAGCTTATGGCCATGGTTGAGGGTGATAACTCTTAAGGTATTATGATGCTGTTGGATTGATCACTTGACCCAATATCATTTGGGAGAGTATAGAGAGCTAGAGTCATAGATTTTGGGGATGAGAATGCTTGGTTTCATGGAGATGCATGTCAACACTAAGGCCTGGTTGTAAATGTCTTCATATTTCTTTAATGCAAGTTGATTTATGTCCCACATATATTGTTGTTGTATGATTTCACATATATGTTGTTAGATTCCTTAGTCATTAACATATATTAGTAGATTATATTCTAGTGGTTTCGATATGTTTACATGTTGAAGATTATTGCAGGTACATAGGGTAACGATCGAAGCATTACATTCCAGGTATCTATGGCGTCTAGGGAGAGTCTTCAACCTCTATCCTCTATTTGTTCTGGATCTAAACCATTAAGACCAATGAAACACCTTGCTGTCCGCAGGAGGTGAAATATTCTAGCTAACAAATCTGATGACTCCATTGGGGAATGTTATATCATTTGTTCTGATCTTCCTCAATCTGCAACTCTTGTCTGAATCCAAGCTCCTTCTTCTTTAACTCTCTTCAATCATATCTACTTTGTGACTTGCTTCATTTGGGTTTGAAACTTCCAGATCTGTTTAGATCTGAGTTATTTCAATCTTTTATGCTCTGTTTTCATACTTAATTCAATAGTATTTACCCTGATCTAGTATTTTTCTGACTTGATCCATCATTCTTGTTTTGTTTTGGTCATCTACAGGGAACCGTTCCTATGTTGTGTATGAGAAGTGGTGCCACCGCCTGAACAAAGTGGGTAGTACGAGGTGCCACCACCTGTAACCTATTGGCGAGAAGCAGTGCTGTGTAGGAAATGCTCTGTCAACACCTGAGAAGCACGGTGCCAAGTAGGCATCATTCCAAAGCCTTTTTTCCTCATTTTTCTTTGCAAAAATTTGGATTTTGTTGCTTCCAGTTCCGCTTATTAGATTCGTGTTAAAGAATCTGATGTTTGTGGCTTGATAATTTTATGGTTTAAGATTGATTTGAGTGCAATTTCAAAAGTTTGATTAAGTCTTTTGATTGTTCATCCGCTTCTATGCTTTTTGGTTGTGTTTACGAAAGGATTTCTTATTTTTTGAAAAGATTAGGGTGTTAGTAAAATATCTTTTCATTTCTGTTGCATAGACTAAAAGAAGAACACTAGATTAGCTACTAGGTTTCATTTCTTATTTGCATAGTAAACTTATTTTTCCTTCCTTTAAAAAAGAAAATTTTTGGCTGAGACTAGGATATTATCATTGAGTGTTGGACATTGGCTTTCTGATTGGATTTACAAGCTTTCAGGACCTTCATGATCTTTCATCTCTCATGCATTTAGAACTATCTCGATCAAAATAAAAAATGGTAGTTTTAAGTTAGATTTGCTTATGTTTTGAGAAAATTGAAAAAATAGAGTGCATTTGCATATAGGTGTGCTTCTTGTTTTTCTTTTACAAAAAGAGATTCTTCCCCTTCTCATTTGCTTTCAGAAAGAAGAAATCAGTATGGAAAATTTATTGCTTCTCTTTGTTTTTGATGTTCATGACTATTGTTTGGAAGTATTGTTGGTTTTGAAACAAAAAGAAAACACTCTCTTTCCCTCCCGTAAGCAGGCATACTGAACGATAAAGGGAACATTTTGCACAAGCATATTGCATGGTTTTACTTTTTTGTCAAAACATAATGCATTCACCTAACCGTACAAGTTAAAATTAATGGTAGTTGTAGGTTAAAATTTATGTAGTAACTTGAGTGATAGGTTAGAGACATGTTCGGGCGTTGTTAAGAGTAGTAGCTGTTGTTATTTGTCAGCATTACATTTTGAGACTCGCGTTGTTCTTCCACGTACCATCGGTATATCGAACGACCTTTCACATACCCTTGAGGTATATAGAAAGGTACTTCACATACTCGATTGTATATCAGAAGGCCCCTTGTGTACGGTTATGCATTAGACAGCACTACTACCGATTCGAGCTCCCACAAAGCTTGAGTTTATCGGGAGACCCCACTAGGATACCTTATCTATCTGAGAAAATCCCTTTGGCCATCTTGTTTGGAGCCATACACTGAAAACATCATTCAAGGAGATTACTACGCATGTACCCTCGATGTATATCATGAGTGGCCCCTTCTTGACAATCCTGGTGAGAGACCTAACTTTTTGAACTCCTCCTATCATTTTAAGTCTTCTTGTTTTGACCTATAGCTTATGTAGGGAATTTTTTTGGTGTGTTTTCTAGATTTTCAGACCCTAGGTTAGATAGGAACTGTACAAACTGGCTGATTTAAGATAGTCCAGAAGAGTACGCGGCTTACCACCTAATTTTATTCCTGGTTCAGGAGAAAATCCCATGGAAGCTATCGACCAAGGAGCTGCTACCACCTCCCAAGTAGGAGATAATGTGGTTGCGGAAAGTGGAGTACCATATTCTTCGCACTTGCCTCCCTTGGTCCAATAACCTTCTCGAGGAAATACATTGTTCCATTCTCCCTTGGAAGATCATGTTGACAATACAACCTGTCTGTATTTTGGTCCCAATGCTCCATTTTTGGAGACACCTATAGGACAAGCCATTGCTTCATTTGGCACCCATGTAAACTCTTCCAAATATGAAGAAGAACGTAGGCAATACCATGCCTCCATTCTCCGTGCACAGGATATTGACAAGCAGATCAATGACGTATTAGGCTCGACACTAGCACTATCCACATCTCTTCATATGGGATATTGTTCACTGGCTGATTCTATGAGACCCATTGAGCCAATTATAGATCATCCAATAACAAACCACAACACAGGTCAAATCACCACCCCTATCACCTCTCATGTTATGTCTGTTCCTAATCCTCCCAAGTCTTCTGCACCTAGGGCCCAGCCTTTAATTCCCATTTCGTCAATACCTTCTAGTGCCGGGGGGCAACCCCCGCCACGACCTACATTATCTGACACCATAATTGTACCTAGTTGTTATAGTAGATTTCACCACTCTAGGTGAATCACACATTGTATAGCCTTCCCCTGTCCCGCTGCAGACTCCTTTGACCCCATGGACCATTTTTTTTCCTTTGATGTTTCCTTGATCATCCCTAAAAACACATGAAAAATGATACACACGACTTTTTAACCTATAAGCGCATACATACGTGGGTTTGACCACTAAAACCGTGTACATCGGGATGTGTGCATAATCCAAATCCTTTTGGAGTTTTCCTTGACATGGATCCGACTCATTTGACTCCTGGCCTTCCCTATGCCTTGAGATCGCTCGAATTCGACCTTTCATTATCACTTTGAAACCTATATAAGGAACCCCTTGGTACATTGAAGGTAAGAAGAGAGAATTGAGAGAAAAGAAACTATAGTCCATTATTTCCGGAACTTATGCTTGAGTCTGCATCCCTTTGTCCCTTGGAGCACTTTTGTGTTCTTCCCAAGCTTGCCTTTTGCTTGTGAGCTTGCTATCGAGAGATGGAGGATTGAAGTGGTGGAGGACCAAGTGGGGGATTCAGTTTCTCCGATTCGTAGACGTCCCGTCAGATGTTGTATCTTGTAATCTATGATTCATATTAATAGAAAGATCTTTTCCTGTCCAATAATGTGTGTTTGAATGAATATTGTATCCATTGGATTATGTCAAATGCTTTTACATTATTGATTATATATGCTAGAATAGATATAACACCATGATATATAGAATGCTTGTATTGTTTACTTGTTGTTGAGGAAGTAATCTATCAATTCAAGCTGAAGATTGGAAAGCTCAACGGGGATCTACTTCAACCGTCCGGAATAAGGTACGAGGTCTGATCCTTTAGTGTTAGACATTTAATTTCTATTGCATATTGGAAAGGATTTATTTCTGAAGTCAAGCTGTCTGTTGTGGTACCCCAAGCCATAGGAATTTATCTCTGTAACACTAGTCAAGGGTAGACCTCTAACATAGAACCATATAAGGTTTACATCCCTCCCACCCATACTAATGTGTTTAATCCCCCATCCAATTCAAGTCAGCCCTTGGGGGCACAACCTGTAATTGTTCGGTCTTCTGAAGGTTATGGTTGTCAAATACCTGTAGGTAATCATCCACCCAATCCTATAGGAATGCCTTATGCTGGAATTCCATACCCTAGTAACAATTTTACACCATGGGGGCAGCCCAACTGGTCTTACATGCCAGCTATGGGGGGCATACCCATACATACTATGTGAGGTGTCGGAGGACCGCCTTATGGAGGTCCTCCCCCTAGGGGACCTAATGGTTCCAGAGGATCTGGAAACTTTCCTCCTCATGGTCTTGGTCATCCTAGTGGTCCTGTGGAACCTGGTGGCTTTCCTACTTCTGGCCCAGGAGGGTCTGGTGGCCCTCCTCCTAGTGGTTCCAGTGGCTCTGGTGGTTTACCACCTCCTGGGGGCTTCGGAGGGTCTAGTGGTCTGCCTCCTAGTGGGCCTGATGGTCCTAGTGGCCCTAGTGGTCCTGGTGGCCCTGGTGGTCCTCCTCCTAGAGGCCCTAGTGGTCCTAGCAGTCCTAATCCTAGAAATCAACCCCCTGCAGGTAGATCTTCTAGTAGTTCTTCATCACAACAACCTGTTTATCAGTCTACTTATGTTCCTACTGGTAATTATATGCCATATCAATATTACCAGTATGTGCAGCCCAACCAACAGTTACCTTTCCTAGTAACTTTGGACTTACATTATTTGTCTAAGTTGATCAATGACCCCATTCAACATAATCCCTCATGGCCTCCCATTCTGGTAAAGTTACCATCGAACATTCCTAAATTCAATGGGAAGTAGGGAGATGATCTAAAGAACCATGTTATGACATTCCATTTATGGTGTTCTTCGAACTCCCTCATGGATGACTCCATTCGGTTATGACTCTTTCAGTGAACTTTGACCAGTACGGGCACGAAGTGGTACATTGAACTCCCACAACATTCGTTTGTGGATTTTGGCTCATTGGAAATCGTGTTTCTTACACACTTTCATCTCCCTATTCATTATGAAATGGGAACTGATCTTTTAAGTTCTCTATGGCAGAACACCTCAACCCACCTTTTCGATCACATTCATGAGTGGAGAATGTGGAGAAGGCTTATTAAGGCCCCTATTCCGGATTAGTTACTAGCTGATTGGTTCACTAAATCCTTGTTTCCTCCTATTTCCCAAGATGTGGCTATGGGTGGTGTAGTTATCGAAGAGCAGGCTATTAGTCAGGCTCAGTACCTAGACTTGGTCTATTCCTAGTCTGGAACTCTTTATGACCTGATTCCTCAAGCTCCTCACCCCAGCACTGATCCTGCCAAGCCACCAATAGAAGTACCTATTGATGGGATTGTTGGTTCAATCTAGTCCCCGTCTAGAGTGAAACCTACCAAGAAAAACCAAACTGCCACTCCTACCCCTTCGACTCCTACAGTTTCTGCCAAGGTCAATTCTATTCAAAGTACTCAAACCTCGGGTAATAAAAAGAAATGTAAAAATAGAAATAAAAAACCCAGAAATCAACAGGAGACTCCACGACCAACAAATAGTGATAACGACAAAGGGAAAAGGAAGGCAAAATATCCCTTTGCTATGTGGTGGTGACCACTTTTCAAAGGAGTGTCCTCGTCAGGATGAAATCTCCCAGTTTTTGAAGTCCAATCCTGCACCTGCAGTACTTACGGATCCTTTTCTCTCTCAACAACAACTGATAAACCATATGTCTAATCAGGGTAACTCTAGTTCATTAGAAGAAATTTTTATGATTTCCTCAGATACCATCCATCTGCAAACTCGAAGTCAGAATTATGATAAACCCGTAGATAAGAAAGAAGATCAATCTTCTTCAGGGAAAGTTCCCTCTACTAGTTCTATGGAATCCTCTTCTATTGTCCCCTTATCTATTGAGAATCCTACTCTCGACATGATTTTACGCCCACCTAAGAGTACTCTTCGGAAGGCTATCTTTAATCCCAATGCCCAAGCTGCTCAATTTTTTAATGTAGTTGAATATCTCGCTTAGGCACCTTGTGCCATGTCTACCCTAAAAGTGCACCAAAGTTGCCCCACACAGCGTAAGAACTTGTTGACTGCATTAGGACCTTTAGACCCGGATAACACTAACTTGATTCATTTCAATGTTGAGAACTACAAACCTAGATTACCACATAAACTTGGCTTTTATATCATTACGAAAGTAGTGGGAAAGAAATTATTTTGAAAGGTACTAGATGAAGGAGCTTTGACCTTGGTGTTATCTTTGACTTGTTGGAAAGCTCTTGGCTCTCCTGATATTGTCACATCACATACGACCCTTAAAGCCTTTGACGGATGGGGTTTCCAACCCCGTGGTCTCATATCAGCCCTAGCAGTTGAGCTCAAGGGAAAAACCGTTTCCATCCAAGTAGAATTGGTAGATGCCCCTTTAGATTACAACCTCCTTCTAGGAAGGAATTGGTTCTATGCCATGACTATTGTTGCCTCAATAGTGTTTCGAACAGTCCAATTCTCGCATCTAGGGAGAATTGTTGCTGTTGATCAGCTTGATTTTTGTACACCATATGTTACTTCCTCCATGGCTAATAACATCCCCATGTTAGGCTAGTCCCCTCCTCCTTACCATTCGATTGGGGTAGGCATGTTGAAGGATTCATCCCTTATGGATATTTTTCCATCCACTCCGCTTAGCACGGATACTGCAACAGTGCATATGATCACCTCATTTGATTATGAACCTAAGGGAAAAAATGTTGTTGAGTCCACCTCATTGAGTCCACACAAATCTATGTATGACACCATTCAAACCTTTTCCTATGATCACACTGATGACCTTCATCTAGTGGCTTCGGACCCTTACCATTTACCGTACTAGTTAGAACCTTCTCTTCTGGTTCTAGACTATCTCTCTGAGACTTTTCCTTCTGATGAGTCCATTATAGAGATCATGAATACAGATGAGCCCATTTGGGAGGATCACGATCATAGATCCATGTTCCTTCCCAACACCAGTTCGGTTAGCCCTAATTTTGCATCCTTGTTTCCTATTGATATTGTCAACGTTCCACAAAGTCCTATATTGTTGCAAGATACAGATTCTAAAGGAAACCTTTGCAACATTACTCAGACGAACCCGATTGACATATCAGCCAAGCCTGATGTTATCGAGCATGTTCATGTTGGGCAGAACTACTCGGCAGAATAATCTGAAGCATATAAGGCACTTTTTAAGGAATTTCGTGATAGTTTTTCCTGGTCTTATGAAGAGATGTCGGGGATTAACCCTTCCATTATGTTCCACGAGATTAAAACTTATCCCATCGCTAAACATGTCAGGAAGAAACTTAGGCAGGTCCATCCTCGGAAGGCTGCAACTATTAAAGCTGAAATTGAAAAACTTCTGAAAGTTGGGTTTATTTATCCTGTACCTCTAACAAAATGGGTATCGAACATTGTCCCTGTCAATAAAAAGAAAGGCACCATTAGAGTCTACATCAACTTTGAGGATTTAAATAAATCTTTTCCCAAGGAAAACTTTCCTACCCCGCATATCGATCAGATTATCGACAACTACACTGGAAGTGTCATATTTTCATTTATGGATGTATTTTCTGGCTATAATCAGATTGAGATATTACCCTCCGATCATCATAAGATGGCATTCATTTTCCCATGGGGAACCTTTGCATATAAGAAGTTACCTTTTGGCTTGAAAAATGTTGGAGCCACATTCCAGCATGCGATTTCCTATGTGTTTCACGATATTAAACATATTGTTGAATCGTACCTTGAGGACCTCCCTACTCATTCACAGCGATGGGAGGAACACCCTGGTCATATTAGAGACATATTCCTGACATGTCGTCATTATAATATAGTGCTCAATCTGCATAAATGTGTTTTCTGCATTGAGACGGGATGTCTGCTAGGTTTTGTGGTATCCAAAGATGGCATCTGGATCGATCCTTTGAAGATTGCCGCTATTCTTGATCTACCAACCCCAACCAGCCTCCTTAAACTCCAAAGTTTGCAGGGAAAGGAAAACTTTCTCCGTCGTTTCGTGTGCAATTTCACAGAGAAAACGCACGGTTATATGCGTCTCCTCAAGAAGAACACACCATTCTTTTGGGATGACCAAGCCCAACGCGCCTTTGATAATCTTAAGCATGCTCTGACTCATTCACCTGTGATACACCCCCAGATTATTCAAAGGAATTTCTCTTGTATATTACTACCTTTGCTACTACCATCGCCATGGTTTTAGCACAGGACAATCTCCACAGTCAGGAACACATGATTTATTACTCCAGTAAGAATCTAATGGATTCTGAAACTCATTATTCACATGTGGAGAAGTTAGCATTGGCTACGTTCATTGTTGTACAAAAGTTTTGTCATTACATTCTGCTCCGCACTACCACCGTATTGGAAGACCAGAACTTAATGTGCTACATACTGACTCATCAGGTACTCGGGGGCAAGTACTCCCATTGGATCATCATCCTTCAGGAGTTTGATCTGGATTTTGCCAAGGCCACATCAAAGAAATCCTTGGTTTTTGCAGAGCTTATGTGTGATATTCCCTATGCTACAATGGAATCTGAGCCCAGTGATTCATTTCTGGATGAATTCCTGTTCCTGATTAGCACTACTGATCCTTGGTATGGAGATTTACTGATTTATCTCTAGACGCATCATTTTTAGCTACATTTATCTCATGATGATCACCGCTGTATCCATCACCACGTGAAATACAATCTCATCCTGAATGATACTTTGTATAGACATGGGATTAAATCTATTCTTCGATGATGCCTCGCCCATGGGGAGGCTGAACATGTGTTGAATGATTGCCACTCTGGAGCATGTTGCAGTCATTTATCTGGGATGGCTACAACCCACAAAATCCTTCGCGCTGGCTATTTCTGACCTTTTGTCTTCAAAGACTGTGATGGGGATGTTAAGAAATGCCCACCTTGTCAACAATTTTATCCTAAAAAGTGCACCCATCCTGCTCCGCTACACCCCATCATTGTCATTGGCCCATTCGCCAAATGGGGGATTGACTTCATGCATTGTAAGCCTACCTCAGCTAGGGGGCATGGTTACATCATCGTAGCCATTGATTATTTCACAAAATGGGCTAAGGCTATGCCAACATATGCAGAATATGGTAAGATTTCCACTCTCTTCTTGTTCAATCATATTATAGCTAGGTTGGGAGTTCCACAGTCCATCGTCACTAATCATCGATCCCATTTCCATAATAAAATGATGGAGGAACTGAGTGCCAAGCTAGGGTTTCATCATGAAAACTCTACGCCATATTATTTGCAAGCTAATGGTCATGTAGAGGCCATTAACAAAGTTTTGAAAACTATGCTTCGTCGGATGGTTGGAGACCATAAATCCAACTAGAACCACATTCTTTTCTCCATTATTTGGGCTTATCGGACTTCTGTGAAAACAGCTACTGGTTTCACGCCATTCCAGCTTGTCTATGGACTCGAAGCTGTCTTGCCGATCTAATGTCACATTCCATCTTTACAACTTGCCGTCAAACTTCTCCCAGACACTTCCATAGAGGAAGAAATATTTTTGTACTTAAGTAACCTTGAGGAGACACATAGAGATGCTTCCTTAGCTAATGAGGCACATAAGAAATGTGTTAAGGTGCAGTACGATAAATCCATCCAACCTAGTGTCTTTAACAAGGGTGACCTAGTCTTGACTTATGACTAGAGATATGACAAACTAGGGAAGGGTAAGTTCGAGTCCATGTGGTATGGACCTTTCGTTATTTCTAAGGTGTTAGAGAAAGGAGCTTACGAGCTCGTTGATTATGATGGAATCGCTTTCGGGCAACCTCGCAATGGGTTGTACCTAAAAAGGTACTATGCCTAGGTTTTCTTGGATAGTATATTGTATATATGTATATTGATTGACTTTCAGTGTGCTTTTAGTATTTTCAAGATGGTTTTGAGTTTTAGTAGCTGCATCTATTTATAACATGTTTTAGTCATGCAGATGGCTTTCTACGGCTTCACTGATGGTGCTTGTAGCCACACCTTGAATCTCACCTCGGTTGCTTGGGTCCTATTCCCCAGCTGAAGATTTGGTCAGTTCAGGAGCAGTTTGCATAGGTCCTGCTACTAGTAACATCACCAAGTATGAAGCAGTCATCAGTCTTCTGACTGAAGCTGCCTCCCAAGATGTTCGTGATCTAGTAGTCTTGATGGACTCACAGCTCGTGGTTTGTCATTTAAACTATGTTTACACCATTAGGAACCTGGTGTTCCTCCGTCTCTTCCAGAGGGTACGTTTGCTAGAAAGATCATTTGAAACTATTACTTATAGGCATATCCCTAGGGAGCATAATGTAGTTGCTGACTCATTGGCTAATTACATCCTAGATTGGCATATTTCTGATTCACGATGTTAATTCAAACATGGTACATTGTAAATAAACATTCAAAGACAAATAAAACTCATAGAAAATGCATTTTTCCATTTGAATCATATAAACACTGTGTAAAATTCTGTATATATATACGAAAAAGTTTACAAAAAATAGGTCCTGAGACCTCCTCTGAAGCACGTAGGATTTTAGGCAAAATCATCATACAAAATCCTGAAGCTATCAGCTTTTAGTACATGTCTCATACACTAGTGGTGCTCATGATAGCACATCACTGCTCGAGCTACCCTACGTAGTAGCCTACTTAATCAACCCGGTACTCCTACTATAGATCTCTGATATCTCATCGGGAGGTCATCTATGTTAGCATCTAGGATATCTAGATTCAACCTCTCCAGGTTCTCCTCCAGCTCCTCGATGATATCATCTCCCTGTGGTACGAAGTGAGCTCCAAATCGCCTATCCAATGGAGATGCTCCTCCAGGTCTCACTACTCCAACATTTGCATGAGAATATATAGGTCTCATCACTTAACATAAAAAATATAAAAATTTGAAAAACATAAAAACATTTTGTCCATTTTAGGGTTTCTTGCTTCTCACCGATGTCACCCCACTGTCCGCCAGGTGGGAGTGGTAGGTCAGGATCTCCGGCGAAGTCCGTTCCTGCATAAGCATAATCCTTAATCATGAGGATCTGATCTCATAGCTATCTGAAGAATAGATCACCGAAATTCACCCTTCCTCTACCCACTCCTGTGCAAGACATGACCTGGACCCACCTCAGTATATGGAGGTCTTGTGCTCTTAGACTCCGGAAGACCACTTGAGGTCTCATGTGTGGAACCTACTCGAAGAAGAAGTAGGATAAAATGGAACCAAATCCAAACTGATTTATCTCTCCCTACCAACACTTAGTCAGTTGATCCTTGAAGATTGGAAGCATGGCTTTCGCGCAATTGAACACCGTGGGTGCCATGGCCTCTATGGCATATAGCATATGTGCCCTGGAAGCCTGGTGCACACCCTGACTCCCGGCCACCCTCTGCATGGTGAACAAAATAGTTCATAGATCCCTACTACCTTGATGGGGATCTTCTTCCCTGATGTACCTATCCCTAGTGCATAGTGTCGATCAATAAGCTCTCTAGTAGTGATGTCCCCACCACAGGAACCTGTTAGTGAGATCAGGGCACCCCATCTCAATAGACCAGTCAGGAAGTAGATATCCTCTACCTCCACTGTAATTATATGGGCCCCCACCTCGAAATACTGCTACTCTAGATTCCACATTTGCAGTATGTGTTCCAATAACCATTCATGCGACACCATGTTTGGGGTCGGGAATAACTTCAGGAGCCCACAGTCTCGTAGTGCGGCAATACAACCCACATTTCTCTCGGCAGCAGCATCCTCATTGTCATGCATTCTTTCTTTCCATATCACCATGTTTTGAGCAACCTAGACCTACCAAAAACAATAATGGTATGCATTAGAATCATCCTTAAATCATTGAAAATCAAAAGAATGAAGTTATATTTCCCATACTATTAGTTTAAGTTATCCACGATCGGCACCGCCTATGCACCATTGGAGACAGGCGGCGGCACTGCCTATCAACTACGTTATTGGCGTGGTTCTCGGGTGGTATCGTGTATCCCACAAGAGGTAGCCGCGGTGAACACATTTTGATTTTTAGGGCTTGCCATATGGTACCGGTACTGTGTAGACCCTTGATGCTGGTCTTAAATGCATTTAACACTTGTTTTTGAGTCGTTTGCAGGATAAGAGAACTTTAGTAAGAAGCTTTGAAAGTTTGTTTATGTCTTTTTTGCACTTTCACAAAATGGAAAAGGTCATTGAGCATTTATTATGACACTTTGTCATGCTCATTAAAATCTAGTATCAAAGGTCCGAGTCCATTTCAAGTTTCTTTCCAGGCTCGTAAAAATCAACATTGTGTAAAGAAGCGTCATGGAGTCCTATTTTCACCTCTTTTTCAGGCTCTTTAAATATGAAAAGGTCATCGAGTTCATTTCCGATTCTTTCTAGGCTCGTAAAATATAACATTGTGTAAAGAAACCTCATGGAGTTCTCTTTAAACTCTTTTCAGGCTCCCTAAATATGAAAATATCGTCGAGCAATCTTGTCTTCTTCATGCTTGTTAAATTATTTGAAGAGTCATCCATCTGATAGTAGGTTATCTCTTTTTTGGTTCGGATAGGACTATTTACGAAAAAGGAACACTCCAGCCAATCATGACTGGAAGAGTTCTCTAAGGTAGATTTTACACTTTTTTGGGCCTTAGAGACTAAATCATACGAAAAAGGACCCCTTTGGAGTCTTCTTTCGTATTCGTTTAGACTCTCTAAACATCAACAATACCGAGTTTTCTTTCATTGGACTCGTTAATCAAACATTGAGAGACCCGTTTTGGGAACGAGTCCCTCCTCTCTCAGGTTCGTAAAATATATGAGTCTGTACTTGTCTTTTGACAAGCTATATTGAGTGTTTGCTACCCTCTTTGAACTTGTAAAACCAAAAAGAGGCACTCATCAATCATGATGGGGGAAATGGGAAGGGAATCATTTTGCAAATAATGGCAGTTGTTTGTCGTTACCTTTGAACATGGCACTTGTCTGCACAATCATGTCAATCAATTGGGTATTCAACTAATCTCCATGATGATCCACTTTCATGAGTCATGTCAATCCTTTGAGTCTTTCAAAAGAATGCATTGTCTATTGTCGCATTGTGTATCTGTATCATTTAGTCATGCTGCCAAATCTTTTTGTTGGGCTGCGTGATGTTCAAAGGGGATTTGAAAAGGTTTTACCTCTCTAGTCTACACAGTCTTTGTGTCAGAATCTTTGAGTCAATCATATGGTTACTACATTCACATAATTCTTGAACTATGTTCCAAGTTTCTTGTCATCGATGTGGGACTCATCATGGCCCTCCTTCGACGAGACTTTTCCCATTGACATCAGCTCATCATCTGGGAAATAGTCTTAGAAACAATATTTAGTACCTTGAGATCTATATGCCTTAATGATAGATTCTCTCGCTCTCGACATAGGTTCACATCATTGACCTTTGATCGATAGAATCGGCTGGGTGTTTGACATCAGGATATCTATTCACACTTAGTAGATTGTACTAGAGTACCTTGGGAATTAGTGACATTAATGGTGATCTCCCTCGTACTTGGTAATGGTTCACATCATTGGCTGGTAATCAAGTGGTTTCTACCATGTTTGACTTC
The DNA here is from genome assembly GCA_001517045.1 of Pseudotsuga menziesii. Lineage (NCBI taxonomy): Eukaryota > Viridiplantae > Streptophyta > Pinopsida > Pinales > Pinaceae > Pseudotsuga > Pseudotsuga menziesii. The sequence goes on from LPNX011186177.1 coordinate 172,951, forward strand.
AGATCATTGTAATCAAATGTATAGAATCGTACTTTTTGGAAGACGAGATGAAGACCCTGGGTGTTAGTTTAAAGTGCTCATTGCTTTTCCCCAGGTTGCGATGGAGTTTTGTATATCTAGCATGGATCCACATTTGTATGGTCGTGGCTATGCTCAAATTTGTGTCTGTATGACATAGATCTACATTGTATGTCTGGTAGCTATGTCCAAGTTTGAGTCCTCTGTCACATGGATCTACGTTGTATTCTAGTAGCCATGCTTGTTTATTCCTCTCATGGATCTACCTTGTATTGGTCTGCAGCCATGAGTTTGGTTACTTGTGTCTATGAGTCAACATAATGATGTACTATAGATTCCTACTTGACAACATGCTCTGATCGAGTCAACATTTTCATCTCATGGCGATGACTTGTTCTCTCAAAGCTCTTGTTTATCGTATCCCTCTAAGACTCATGCTTTGGGGGTCATCCTGTTATACCAAAATCCTATCACCATCATGTGACAAGAACCTTGACATGCCTACTTTTCCTGAATCCCAGCTCTTGGAGTGGAAACTCATGGTTATCATCAATATTCTATGAAAATTCCCAGCACCGTGCTTGCTCCTTTATCCAGAAGCGGTACCCTTGTTCGCACCTCCCATCCCCCATTACCCACAAGCGGTGCCACCGCTTATGGTGCTTGGTACATAAGCGGTTATTACCAGAATCGCTCTGTCATTGAAGGAGAAATGTGGTACCCTAGGTAAAAAGAGAAGTTTCTCGAGGCAACGAGATGACAAGCCTTGTGTCCTCCCTTATCCCTACTATTGCGGGTTAGTTGATCCGTCATCCTTGGATCTTATAGGCCACCTCACTCACTTATCTCTCAACCTACCCTATCCATTAAGCATTATAAACACAAGCTTATGGCCATGGTTGAGGGGGAGAACTCTTAAGTTATTGTTATGCTGTTGGATTGATCACTTGACCCAAGATCATTTGGGAGAGTATAGAGAGCTAGAGTCGAAGCTTTTGGGGACGAGTGTTGGGGCTCGACCTTCAAGGTCCTTAATTTTGGCAACTCCACGGTTTTGGTGCGAAGCTTGTAAGCGGACTTGCATTCCAAAATAGTCTTAGGGGTTTCAGGGTTGGGTCGAAGCCCCTCTTTTTGTAAATAACCCATGGTTTAAGCCCATGGTTTAAGACCATGGTATTGTAATAGTGCACTTGTATAAATAGGCACTTATGTAAAGGATTCAACAAGGTTTTTTGAAGATTTATGTTAATTTGATGTGAAGAAGCTAAGATCTATTTTTAGGGTTTAAGGCTAAGTCCCAGCTGAGTGCATGGACGACCTCTGCAGCTGAGTGTGCAGAGGGGTTTGAAGAAGGTTAAGTCCCAGCTGAGTGCATAGAGGGTTTTGTAAGAAAGGTTATGTGGCTAAGTGCACAGTTTTGGGTGGTTGAGAAGATCTGCAGCTGTGTGCAGATCAGAACTATGTGTTTGTAAAGAGTTGAATATAAACGCAGTTCTATGGCCGTAGCCCCTACACTTGGGGTGAACCACGTATATCTTGTGTTGTGGTGGTTCTTTTTGTTTTTGTGCTATTATGTTTTTATGTATTGATAAGTAGATAAATGCTAAAGTAAGATAACTGTTAAATATTAACTTCGCTGTGAATTCCCAGTTAAGGGTTAAGCAAGAAACCGTCTTTTATCTAACTGCGAAGCTATTTAAGTGAATGTCGAAGCTCTGTTCTTTGTTAAGACTAAAGGTATAGTAATATCCCTCTTTTTCCTGCAGAAACCTGATTCTACGACACCCCATAGCTGTTTCGGGTGAGACTGCAACCTGTTCACAGGTTGTTGCCGAAAGGGCCAACACTGTGGGTCTTTTTGTTGGTGTGAAGTTAAAAGTATAAGAACCCATGTCTGCCCTGTGCCCAAAAAATTGGTTATGTTGCCGGTTGAACCAGTATCTGCTCAAGAGGGATCTACGTCGTACCTAGAGGGATATGTTTTGGAGGCCCTCAGTAATAGAAATCAGTGACTGGATTGGAGATACTTATCTGAAATTTGTTGAACAAGAAAATAAGGATCCTCGTCGTAGCTCATACGACTTCTTGCAAAGGTACATTTTTTCTGATATTTATGAAATTTTCTTTGGTAGTATCCACATAGAATTGCACTAGTGGTTATCCAGGTTGATAGCAAGAAAGACAAAATTCAAAGAAGATTAGTCTCCTACCTAGACCCCAGAAAGAATTAAGATATTGAAAAGGGTGAACAACGTGAACCCTTGAACCATTTGTGACGGAGTTCGCCATCGACACACATACTTCTTTCAGCGAAGCAGAAAGACATTTTTTCAAAGGACCAAGGGGTAAGTACCTAAATTCATTAAGCTTAAAAATTAAAATGCTCTTGGCTGAGAAAGGCATATTGCTTATCGAATCAGATTGCTATATTTATTGCTACTAACCTATGTTTGGAAGCGAAAGTGGCTTCGACAAGCAAAGTGGTTTGCTTCACAGCGGTAAAAGATACAAGAGAACTTTTGGATCATATACCCTAGGTTAGAATACTGATTATACCCCATTAAGTCCAGAAGAATCTGAATCTAAAGAAACTCCTTTTGTTAGAAACCCTCCCATAACTCCGCAGCGCAGATCTGTTATCCCTGAGAAACCTTCGCAGTCTGAAAGTAACCCTAGCCCGAGTAGTCCTGTCGCAGGTTAGTCTATCTCATAAAGTTCCCCTCCTCCTGTTACCAATATTCCTCCTCCTCCTCCCCCGCCCCCCGCCCCCCCTCGATCCACTATGGCCCATGTGAATGATGATATCAAGCTCCCAGTCTTTAAAGGAACTGGCTCAGAGGATCCAGAACAGTTTTGGTTCTTATGTGAAGCTGTTTGGACTACTAAGAATATTATGGATCAAAATACAAGAAGAGCACAGCTGGTCACCTCTTTCAGAGACCGAGCTTTGTCCTGGTTTATGAAGTTTTCCAGTACTCAGAACTATGCCTTGGCTGATATTAAAAAAGCAATGATCAAAGAATTCAAGAAGCCTAAATCAGAGTCATAGTGTATAACTGAACTGAAAGAAATTCAGCAGAAGCGAGGTGAATCAGTTTGGGACTTTGATCAGAGGTTCAAGGTTCTGCTGGATCAAGTCATCTTCACTATTGGACCAGAACAGCATAAAGAATGGTTCATTGTAGCACTATTGCCTCATATCAGGACTCCACTTATGCAACAGAAGGTTGTTGATTAGCAAGAGGCTTTGTAAATTGCCATGAAACTTGAAACAGCTCATGTTGGAGATAATTTTGGAATAGCCCAAATACAAGCACAATTGGCAGAAATGGATTTGGAGCTTCGCGACATGAAAAAGGGGAAATCTACTCACGAAGAAGTTTGGTGTACACGATGTAAGACAAAAGGTCATGACAAAGAACAGTGTCCTGCATTAAGAAATTATCTGAATACTGGTGCACTGAACCTGTTTAACCCTAATGTCCTATATTGTGAGATCTGTAGAACAACTGGTCAGCATCAACCTGAAGATTTCTATCTACTGCAGAGATATGTTCAAGTACCTAAGAATCCCTATTGTGAGTTCTGTAAGTTAGTTGGACACAACGAAGACGAATGTTGCAGCTTTGACCCCATGAGAGAGCGAACCTATGATGCTTATAGGGTACAACCCTATGCACAAGGCAATGATGGATATGGTTACCACAGTGGTCGAGGTACTTTCAGAGGTCGTGGTCGTTGTGGTATTCCTGGAAGATGTCGAGGCCAGGTTATTTGCTATAACTGTAATCAGGTAGGACATGTATTTAGAGACTGTTAGAACCCAACTACGACATGTCAATACTGCAGAGCAGTCGATCATGTGATTAAGCAATTCCCACAGTTGATAGCCAAGATACAAGAAAGAAATGGCACTCCTACTCAGAATTTTCAGATGATTTCTGTAGCAAAAAGACCTATCCTATCCCTTAACGTTGTTACAAGGAGTGGAGCTACGACGCAGGTTCTAAATAAGTGGAAACAACTTGACAAGGCTTGGGTCCACAAGACCCCAGATAAAATTCCATCCTTCGACGTTGGAAGATAAAAAGGAACATTTATGGAAGCTAAAAAATACTTTGTTGATCCAAGAACATCAGTAGAAACTATGCAACAGCATCGCCAACAGTTTCCAGAAGCTTTGCCAGATCAAGTAAGTACACTGACATCATTTTACAGAGTTGTATGAAGCTATTAAGAAACTAGAATGCTTTGAATGAGTTACAGAAAGTTATTGCATCTTGAGAACCTCAGCGAAGCTCTAATAGAGGAAAAACTATTAATAGAGTTAGAAGGACTGGAAGAGAAATGAGATTGCATGCTCAGATAGGAGATTATGACATGACTGATATCATTTTAGACCTAGGATCAGAATTGAATGTCCTAACTAAGCAGACATGGGAACAAATGGGAAAACCCACACTTGAATGGTCCCCTATATAGTTGAGATTAGCCAATCAGCAGAAGATTGTGCCCTTGGGAATATTCCCTAGTGTACCAATGGATATAGATGGATTTAGTACCTTAGCATATTTTGAAGTCATTGAAATAATTGATGATAGCAACCCCTATCTAGCCTTACTAGGAATAGAATGGGCAATAGACAATTATGCAGTAATCAACCTTAAGAATAGATAGATGACTTTTGAAGGAAAGGGCTTGAGATTCATAGTACCGTTGGACCCTTCTTAAGGAGAAAGGTATACAGAGCCAGTCAGAGGTGAAGATCAGGACGTTTTGGATCATATCTACAACATTACAGCTAAAGAAGAAGTCTATGTTAACCCTACTGCTGAAGGTATAATGGATTGGCAGTGTGACAGTTCTTGCATGGCTGATTCAGACGAAGGTCCAGAGAATTGGTAGAATCGACTTTATGAGCTACATGGACATCGATGTGCCAGAATTACCAAGTCTATCAAATGGGTTGGCTCACAGCCAAGAATATTACCTACTTTTGATGGCTTGACAGACCCAGAAGATTTTATTGTATAATTCTCAGAGCAAGTACCAAATTCACAGAAAATAGAGACTCTAGATTCAGTATTCAAAGCCACAACTACCAGATGGTGGAATGGTCATAAAAAGTATATTCATAGTTAGGGAGCTTGTCAAAAGTTTCTTTGCCTAAGATTCATGGAACAACCTCAGGAGGTGTGAAGCAGATTTAATGGTAAGACTAGCCCTCAGGAACATTTGGAGCAGTGTTATGAAGCATGGAAGCAGGTACCTTGTGAAGAATGGGTACATAGGTTTGTACACACTCTAGAACATGTAGCAAAGAACTAGTATGCGGAGGTGGAGTCTCGCCATGGTACTGTAAGTTGGGTTAGTCTTGTTGATAGTTTTGTGCTCACATTTTCTATTAATGAGGTTTTCCCTGCTTTAGACACAGCTATTAGGTTGATCCATACTAAGGTGTTTGATGATAAAGAAATAGCTGAGTACCAACCTGATTGGAAGGAACAATAAGCTAATGCGGAAGAGTGCTATAACCTCGGCATTGATGAAGACGATGACCCTTGCAACATTAATATTCCTGAGTCGGAAGGACATTGCGAATTACATGGACCAAAATTCAAATCACCTGAAGTAACTCAGCCCTTGAAAACAAGGAAAGTAAACATTGGATCAGAAGAAATGCCTAAGTACGCTACCATTGGAGATTATTGGGACAAAGAAATGGTGAGCAAAGTGACTGAACTTCTCCATGAGTATCAGAACTTATTTTCAACGAAGTTCTCAGAAATGAAAGGTATCCTTGGTGATATAGGAGTGATAAAAATCCCTCTGAAAGCTGATGTGAAGCCTGTGAAGCAGCGCCCTTATAGGCTGAACCCTAAGTATAAAGAAAAAGTCAGGATGGAGATAGATAAGATGCTTGCTACAGAAATCATTGATCCTATCAAAGAGTCTGAATGGGTCAGCCCTATGGTGGTACAAGAAAAGAATACCAAGGGAGAAATCAGAATCTGTGTCAATCTGAGGAAGCTAAACGATGCCTATTTACATGATCCTTTTCCTACTCCCTTTACAGATGAAGTTTTAGATAATGTCGAAGGTAAAGAAGTGTATTCTTTCACTAATGGATTTTCAGGTTACCATCAGATCAGAATTGCTCCAGAGGATCGACATAAAACAACCTTCACTACAGAAATGGGATCTTTTCAGTATACTGTTATGCCCTTTGGATTGAAGAATGCACCTGTTATGTTTTCCAGAGTAGTCATATCTGCATTTAAGGAATTTATTCATAAGTTCTTGAAAGTTTACTTTGATGATTGGACTATCTTTGGGTTACTTAAAGATCATATAGCCAGTTTAAGAATTATGCTGGACAAGTGTAGACAGCATCAGATTTCATTGAACCTAAAGAAGTGTATCTTTTGTGCACCTTTTGGAATTCTTCTAGGTCACATTGTATGCAAGAAAGGATTGATGGTGGATCCTACGAAGATAGCCATCATTGTGAACTTACCACCTCCAAAGTCTATTAAGCAACTTCGCACTACACTTTGTCATACTGGATATTACAGGAAATTCATTAAAGGATATGCTCAGATTACAGCCCCTATGGAAAAGAAATTGAAGAAAGATATTAAGTTTGAATGGACACCTGAATGTCAGGAAAGCTTGGATATTTTGAAAGAAAATATCGCAACTACCCCTATCTTAGTATTCCCTGACTGGAATAAGGAGTTTCATGTTCATGTCGATGCATCTTCCATTGCTTTAGGCATAGTATTGGCTCAGTCAGGTGAAGGTAATATTGATCACCCTATTGCTTTTGCAAGTACAAAATTGTCCACAGTAGAAAAGGATTATACTACGACATAATGAGAAGGTCTAGCTATGGTTTATGCTTTGCAGAAATTTCGACATTATTTGTTAGGATCTCATTTTAAGATGTTCACTGACCATTCTGCTTTGAAGTATTTGGTTAACAAGCCTGTGTTAGGTGGAAGGATATGCAGATGGCTGATTTTGTTTCAGGAGTATGACTTTGATATCATAGTCAATCCTGGAAGACTTAACATGGGGCCTGACCACTTGTCGAGGCTCGAGTCAGGAGAAGAGCCCACTAGTTTGGATGAAGGTCTTCTTGATGCCTATTTGTTTGCCATCCAGATGGTTGATGACTATTTTCAGGATATTGTTCACTACTTGTCTATAGGTTTTGCAACATCTAAGATGACAACACAGCAGAAGAAGCAGTTGGTGGTTAGAGTAGCTGACTTTTCCTTGATAGCAGGATAGCTATATAAGATGGGACCAGATGAAATACTGCGTAGATGTGTCCTGGAGCATGAAAAGCCATTGATTTGGGCTGAGGCACATTCTGGAGCAGCAGGAGGTCATTATGTAAGAAAATCTATGGCATGCACAGAATATTCTGACAGCTATATTGTGGTGGCCTACGATTCATAAGGATGCAAGAGAGTATTGCCATAGCTGCGGTATCTGTCAGAGGACAGCAAACCATCCAGGAGGGATGAGATGCCTCTAGTTCCACAGGTAACTTTACAAGCATTTGACAAATGGGCTATTGATTTTTTTGGACCAATCAATCCCCCTGCAAAGAAATCTGGAGCAAGATACATTATTACAGCAACTGATTACCTTACTCGTTGGGCCGAAGCTCAACCAGTCAAGAACTGTAGCGCTACTATAGTTGCGAAGTTCATATTCGATAATATCTTCTCAAGGTTTGGGTGTCCTGGAATTCTTATGAGTGATCAAGGATCACATTTTCTGAATAAGACTATTGAAGCATTGACCGAAGAATTTCAAGTATATCATCAGAAGAGTACTGCCTACCATCCTCAAGCAAATGGAACTGTCGAAGCCTTTAACAAGATTCTTGAGCATGCTTTGACAAAGGTTTGCAATGTTAACAGAAATGATTGGGATCTTATAATTCCAGCAGTATTATGGGCTTATAGAACCACTTGCAAGAAGTTGACAGGCTATACACCTTTTAGGCTGGTATATGGACAAGAAGCAGTTATGCCCATGGAGTACATTTTTCCTAGCCTCAAAATATCTTCCTTCACAAAGATGGATGATCCAGCCATGTTGAATGAAAGGATGGAAAAAATACTGGAACTAGAAGAAGACAGATTCATTACAGGTTTCCAGCAACAAGTACAGAAAGCTAGAGAAAAAGCATGGCATGATAGACACATTAAGAAGAAGCATTTCTAGAATGGTGATCTTGTGCTCTTGTATGAAAGTAAATTCATGAAGTTCCCAGGTAAGTTCAAGACACATTGGAAAGGACCATACACAGTTCAAAAAGTTACAGATGGTGGCGCAGTCCAGTTAGCTAAGTTGAATGGAGAAATTTTTCCTTCCATGGTGAATGGAAGTAGATTAAAGAAGTATAGGGACAAGCCTGAACTCCCTGATCAGAATTAATAGCAAGAAAAAGAGTCTAAGTACCAAGAACAGTTGAAATTGGGTACTAGACTATAATGAATTTGTTCTCTGTGAGCTTCAGTAGATTTACAAAGTGTCGAAGCCTGTGTCAGGATGTGTCGAAGCTCTACATGGTGTCGAAGGTCCTTATTGGGGCGAAGCTGAAGTTAGTGGTTGTGCCAAAGAAGAAAGGTGTGTCGAAGCTTAAAATGTGACCATTGGAAAAAAACAGATTTGGTAGCGCCGGTACGTTAACTGCATTAACTGCCTGTAATGATGAGATTTTGGGAAATCTAGCGTTGTTTGGACAAGATATCTGTTAGATTTGGTGTCTTCAATGAAAAATTATGGCATATTTGGTCATTGGATTCTATAAGAAGACACCCAGGCCTGCAAATTTTGCATTACGCATTTTCTTGAGTTTTACAGTTTAGTCCATGTCAGCTGATCGCGAAGTCTAGGAATTGTTGAGAGAATTCAGATAGAGGGGTCTACAGAACCTTATGAGAAATCCACCTACATTTGCACCCCGCGAAGAGACTCCTCCAATGCCGACTCAACCAATGCAGACACGATCAACCAGGAAGAAGTTTAAGCCAGAATTTCGCTCTAAGCAAAATGAAGACAAGCATAAGCCATCAGGAAAGACACCAAAGGATCCCAAGATGAATCCTTATGGTTCGGCAGAGCTCCCACCTGAAGGATTTGAAGACTTCAGTGAGGATGAGAATGTTGCATCGCAGCGTCCACCATATCTTTCACCTGTTCAACCAGGAGTTTAGCCACCTCGACGGACAACCAATTTCATGTTACGCACCCCCTTGTTGCCACAGGGTGTGTAGTTGGTCGAGACAATGATAGGGAAAATAGACTGGCTCAAGTACGTCGACCATGATACGAATGATCATGGGAAATTTCCGTAGTTTGCACCTGGGACATACTTGCACGTCGTCCATTATCCGGAGACTGGAATGATGTTGCTTGAAGTGAAGCAGTGGGCTGCTGGCTTGGAGCAAGCCAGCTTGCTGAAGATGTTGAATGTCCCCCACTTTGGTCGCAACACGCAGGTGACCGTGGTGGTCAAGCAATTATTGGCATTGGTGCATGATGGGAACCTATGGATAGGAAACCAGATAATTCCTATTGGTGGAGAGTTGATTCACAGGATTACAGGCTTGCCGAAGGAAGGGCCTGATCCTGGAATTGAATTCGTTGGGAAACACGAAGACACGAAGCTGGCACATCACATGAAGGACTATTTCATCCTAAAGAAAGGAAAGCAAGGGTATCAAACCTCGACAATTAGGCACCAAAAAATTCACTTCACCACAGAGCTCCTAGCATGCAAATTAATGCGGAAGTGCAGACCGAATGAAGTACCTGCCCCGATTGTCAGTATTGCTATGAACTGTGCCGAAGGATACAGTTAGAAATGGGCAGAATACATTGCTAGGGAATTCCTCGAAGATGTCCATGATGCATAGGAGAAAGGTAGACCCTTTCACTACTCATGGTTGATTGTACTTATTGCACTGGTAGGATGGAGAGAACCTACAGAGGCACAGTTTGTTGATGTGCCTCTGGAGATGCCTGGCGCAGAAAGGTACACATCTCTTTGGGTTTCGCAGGATAAAGCCTCATAGCAGATGATGAACTACGTGTTCACCGTCTATGTGATGAACATTTCCTACGAGATCCTGAAGACACCGTGGCTCAGTAATGAGCTATTTTCTCAATATGCGGGAGTGGCCAATTTTAGGGCTGACATGCATCATATCTTCATCCAGGCTCGCGCAGATAACAAACACAAATGGTGGAAGTTTCCCTACGTGGTGAAATAAGAAGACATTCTCGCAGTAGTCAAATAGTGGCCGGCTGAATGGATGAAGGACACAGGGACAAAGCCCAACATACCAATCCCCCCAGTCACAGATGTGGGCGCAAGTCCTAGTCAGTCGTCGCAGAGTAACCAACCAGAAGAGAGCAAAGAACAAAGTGAGTCACAGCAGAGTGGAGATGACCAGGGTGGAGATAGCAGAGCTGATGAAGAAGAAGAAGAATTAGTCAAGACCATCTCAGACCCCAATCGCCCAGATAAGCGCAAGTCTCCAGAGGCAGAGGAAGTGACTAAGCCTCAGCCTAGAAAGAAAGTGAAGGCGTGAAAGGACAAGAATATCGTCAAAGAGCCCACCGTGATGATGGAAGAGCTTCATTAGGCTCTAATGAAGTCTACAAAAGTATTAACCAACAAATGGTCAAAGTTTGCAGCTACGCATCTTGATGTGCTCACCGGCATAGTGCAGCGGATTACAGAACTGAAGGAGTCAGCGAAAAGAATAGTAGTTGGCACTGCAGCAAGCAGTGCCCCAGTAGGTACGTAGCCAGATACGAGACAATGGCCAGCCAGAAACAATAGAGGACAAGTGCCAAGTGCAGCGCTCATAATAACTAATGCAGCATCTCGCTTGCAGATGAGCATGACAATTGGGATAGATTACACCAAGTTGTCTATGTCGAAGCTGCATCTCTATCAATTGGCAATCATGAAGGAGATTCAAGAGCGATACAGCTACTCACAAATGTAGTTAGAGAATACCACGAAGCAGAGTGAGATCCTTGCAGTGCGGTTGGAAGAAGCAAAACAGAAGAAGAGGGAAGCAGAAGGCAAGCGGGCTACACTAGTGCGAGCATTGGATGAGGCGTGTCAGAGTCTCCCTGACTTCGACATGTAGGTTGAAGAAGAACCAGAGCAAACAATCGCCAAGCTAAAAGACTATGCACAACAGTCTTGAAGCCAGATAGAGAAGCTAAAATTAGAGCATGAGGCTTAGATTACGGAGCTTTAGCTTCGCATCATTCCTGAGAGTCCACCAGAGGTCAGGGAGCAGCATCGCAAAAATATTCAAGCCTCCGCAATGAAGATCTCAGATCTTGTAAGCAGTGCAGCAAAGCTGCTAGATGAAAATGTCTAGGCCTGGGCGAACTTGCAGGACAACCCAGAAGTAGAAAAGCTGCAAGAAACTATCAAGCAACATCAGACAGAGCTGGATGCAGTCAAAGCAGAAATTAAGAAATTGCCTCCTATGCAGAAGATACTTAAGGTGAAGCATAGCAATGAGCTATAGCAAGAAATTGAGGCATACAGAAGGAAAGAAACACTGTTAGTGAACTTTGTGTAGCCCCTTATCAATGAGGCATTGGAGTTGAGCACTGCTGTGGATAGCCAGCTCAAGGTCTTGAAGGACTATGATGCGTTTGCGCAAGAAAAGGCCAACGAATCATCGGTAGCAACACTGCAAGAGATAGTGGAGAAGGAGCAAGTGGCCAAAGATATCATGCATAGCCTCAACAAGCAATTTACTATCTTCGCCAACAAGATTCTTCCACCTGAAAAGCAGCAGAGTGTCCCAGGACGGGACACTGGTGAGTCTCAGGGGCTTGTTGGGGCTCGACTTTCAAGGTCCTTAATTTTGGCAACTCCACGGTTTTGGTGCAAAGCTTGTAAGCGGATTTGTGGTCCAAAATAGTCTTAGGGGTTTCGGGGTTGGGTTGAAGACCCTCTTTTTGTAAATAACCCATGGTTTAAGCCCATGGTATTGTAATAGTGCACTTGTATAAATAGGCACTTATGTAAACGAGTCAAGAAGTTTTTTTGACGATTTACGTTAATTTGATGTGAAGAAGCTAAGATATGTTTTTTGGGTTTAAGGCTAAGTCCGAGCTGAGTGTGTGGATGACCTCTACAGCTGAGTGCACAGAGGGGTTTGAAGAAGGTTAATTCCCAGCTGAGTGCATGCACAACCTCTGCAGCTGAGTGCGCAGAGGGTTTTGTAAGAAAGGTTCTGTGGATAAGTGCGCAGTTTTGGGTGGTTGAGAAGATCTGCAGCTGAGTGCGCAAATTAGAACTGTGTGTTTGTAAAGAGTTGAATATAAATGTAGTTCTGTGGACGTAGCCCCTACACTGGGGGTGAACCACGTATATCTTGTGTTGTGGTGGTTCTTTTGGTTTTTTGTGCTGTTATGTTTTTATGTATTGATAAGTAGATAAATGCTAAAGTAAGATAACTGTTAAATATTAACTTCACTATGAATTCCCAGTTACGGGTTGAGCAAGAAACTATCTTTTATCTAACTGCGAAGCTATTTAAGTGAATTTCGAAGCTCTGTTCTTTGTTAAGACTAAAGGTACAATAATATCCCTCTTTTTCCTGTAGAAACCTGATTCTGCGGCACCCCATAGTTGTTTCGGGTGATACTGCAACCTGTTTGCAGGTTGTTGCCGAAAGGGCCAACACTGTGGTTCTTTTTGTTGGTGCGAAGTTAAAAGTATAAGAACCCAGGTCTGCCCTATGCCCAACAAAGAGAATGCTTGGTTTCATGGAGATGCATGTCAACACTAAGGCTTGGTTGTAAAATTCTTCATATTTATTTAATGCAAGTTGATTTATGTCCCACATTTATTATTGTTGTATGATTTCACATGTATGTTGTTAGATTCCTTAGTCATTAACATATATTAGTAGATTATATTCTAGTGGTTTCAATATGTTTGCATGTTGAAGCTTATTGTAGGTACACAAGGTAATGATCAAAGCATTACATTCCAGTTATCTACGGCATCTAGGGAGATTCTTCAACCTATGTCCTCTATTTGTTCTGGATCTGAACCATTCAGACCAGTGGAACACCTTGTTGTCCGCAGGAGGTGAAATATTCCAGCTAACAGTCTTCTCCACCTCAGGAGATTGGAGAATAGGATCCTACCCCTGTGTATGATCCTTCACCTGATATACCTACACACTCTAGATTCACTCCTTCACATGATATACCTACACACTCTGGGTATGATCCCTCATCCACAGGTCATTGGTATTGGATGCTGGGTGACGAGACTCATCATGAACCTGCGAACACTAGTTATGTTAGTCATAGCATGCTTGGCATCCCTGCACATGACCCGACATTCCATGTCGAGTCAGAATTTGATCCTAGCACTATGCCTGGGGGCATTCCCATTCCTTTCCATGGAGAGAGATTTGGGAGCATGAGTCACATTGCACCCTCCATCCCAGTGGTGGAGGCTACATCACATGTTCATCCTAGACCTAGTGCTAGTAGTCCTATTTGGATACCAGAGCCAAAACAAGTGACTGTAGGGAATACCACTTACGTGATTTCACATATCCCTTCATCCTCTATTCCTAGTTCTTTGAATGCTATTCCTTCCCCACATCCACGTGGTCCTTCAGGCTGGAATGTTGCTATGAGTCATGTGCATACTACTGCTACTCACATAGCTGTGTCTCAAAGTCAAGTACCTCCTATTGTGTCGGGAGGTCGTATTCCTACTTCTGGAGGTCATATTCTTACTTCCAGAACGTCTATTCCTACTTATGGAGTTTCTCATGGGACATCTCATGGGACTTCTTATGGACCATATTATGGAACGTAGTATGCACAAAGTTATTCACCTTATGGGTACGGGTATCAACAACCCACTTACTCCCCAATTATGGCTTTGTAGCCCCAAATAGTCAAGGTACACCACATTATGGTGCTTCCATGCCACCCTACATGGGTCAAACGGGAGGAGGATACTATGGCCATGGCCATGGTGGTTATGGTAATCAGTCCTATGTGAACCAAAATTATCAGGGAGCACCTCATAGACCTGCTCAACCTAGGCTCCATTTTCTCACAACATTAAATCTTCCTGACTTGTCGAGACTAATGAACGATCCGGTATCTTATGACCCGGCTTGGTCGGCTATCCCTACGAAGCTTCCCTAGGACATTCCCAAGTTCAAGGGAAAACCAGGAGAAGATCCAAGTGAACATGTTACTACATTTCACCTATGGTGCTCTTCTAACTCCTTACACGAAGATTCGATTCGTTTAGGGCTATTTCAACGCACCCTTACTGGGCCTGCCGCGAAATGGTACATAGACCTACCTAGGGGGGCATTCACTGTGTTCGATGATGTAGCTATGACTTTTCTCAACCACTTCCAACTACCAGTGCGTTACAACATTGGTACGGAACTCTTGTCAACATTTCGGCAAGATAAAGTCACGGATATCTCAGACCACATCCAAGAGTGGCATAGACGGAAGAGATTGATTAAAGCCTTCATACCACCAGAGTTTCTCCTCGAGTGGTTCCTTAAGTTGTTACTACCTTATATAAGAAAAGATGTTTCTACATCTAGAGTTCAGAACAAGGAACAAGCCATTTTTAGGACACAAGAATTGGACTTTATTTATGCTCAATCCGGTTTGTTATATGAGATCATTCCTAATGCTCCGCATTCTAGTTTCGACCCTAAGGTCAAACCTGGGCCACATGCTAATGGCATTGTTGGTTGTACGAGAAAAAAACCTACAGATTCGGTTGTGAAATGGGTCAGTCAATTATGTATCAATCAATCTGCTTTGGGACAAGCCACGGCTTTGTCTCAACCCACCCAAATGGTGAGTTTGCTTTCGGTACAATCGTTGGACCAGAAGGGTAACCAGCAACCCGCAAGGAATAAGAAGAAGGGTAAAAACAATCGTAAGGGTGGGAATAAGAATGGAAATGCCAATTATAATGAAAAGAACACCCAAAATGCTAGAGGGGGACAAGCAGCCTAAATGTAAGGTTAAGTTTCCTTGCAAGTTATGTAAGGAGGACCATCTCACTCACATGTGCCCTAGGATAGAAGAAGCCTCAAGGTTCGTAGCGCAGGGCCCAGCTCTGCTGACTAACCCTTTACCTCATAATCAAAATATGAACTTGAGGACCCATGATCAGTCTGGTGGGGATCAAGATCCACTGGAAGCTTGTAGTGGTCATGGTTTCATCAACATGGTGCATGCTGCTAAGGTTGTGACTCATGCAAAGGACTATGGTTCGTCACAACCAGACCTTGGAAAGGAACCTACTCCACCTAAAAATCCTTTGCGTATTGAAAAACCTATGGATAAACCTGAAGTTGATCCTTGCATTCTATTGGGACGCCTACCCTAAGGATTATTAGTTTTGGTAACTCCGCGGTTGTTTGTAAGCGGAGTTATGGGTCAAAATAGTCTTAGGGGTGTCGGGGTAAGTCAAAACCCCTTTTTGTAATAAACCCATGGTTTAAATCCAGGGTTTAGGGTTTTGGGTGCCCATGGTTTGAAACCATGGTTTTGTAATAACATGATGTATAAATAGGCATTTTTGTAAATAAGAAAGGTTAGGTTTTATGATGTAAGAAAGACTAAGGCGAAGCTAAGGCTGATTTAGTAAGGAAAGGTTAAGTCCCAGCTGTGTGCGTGGACAACCTCTGCAGCTGTGTGCGCAGAGGGTTTTTGTAAGAAGATTGAGAAAAGATCTACAGTTGTGTGCGCAGAGGCCTGCTGCTGTGTGCGCGGCTATTAAGGAATGAAGGGATCTGCAGCTGAGTGCGCAGATCAAACTGTGGTTTTGTAGCAAGTTGAATAAAACACAGTTTGTGGACGTAGCCCCTACACTGGGGGTGAACCACGTTATATTTGGTGTTGTGTTTTCTTGTGTTGTTTCTATTTCTGTTGTCTTTTATGCATTAATAACTGTATACATTTGATAACTTAGATCACTGCTAATAACAAGCTTCGCTGTGAATTCCCTGTAGTGGGTTAAGCAAGTCACGGTTTTTTATCTATCTGCGAAGTGTATAAAAGTGAATGACACAGCTGTGTAATTATTGATTAATAAGTTAGTAAAGCCTAAGGTACAGTAATATCCCTCTCTACTTGCAGAAACATGATTCTGCGGCACCCCATTTCTGTTTCTGGTGAGACTGCAACCTGTGCGCAGGTTGTTGCCGAAAGGGCCAACACAGTGGGTCTTTTGTTGGTGCGACATAAAAGGATTAAACCTGGGTCTGCCCTATTGCCCAACAAATTGGTTCCATTACCGGTTGAACTCAGTATCTGCTCAAGAGGGTTTTACGTCGTACCTCGAGGGCTATGTTCTAGAGGCCCTCTATGATGGAAATCGGTGATTGGTTTGCTGAGACTTATCTGCAATTCGCACAACAAGAGAACACAAATTTGTGTTGTAGCGAACGTGAATTTTTACAAAGGTATGTTTTTTGTGATGCTTATGAAATTTTTTTTAGTAGTATCCACATAGAGTTGCACCAGTGGTTGTCTAGGTTAACAGAAAGAAGGACGACCTGCCAAGCTCGACGGGTTCCCACGTGGACCCCCGCAAGGGTCAATCTTGTGCAACATGTGAACAACGAGGTATCCCGCGCTGTTGATTTCTGGACGACGCACACATTGGAAGCTTTCGTAACAGAGTTTGCCATTAACACAAGTACCTCCTTCAGCGAAGCTGAACGGTAGTTCTTCAAAGGTCCTCATGGTAAGTTTTTAAATTCATTAAGCTTGCGGATTAAAATACTATTGGCTGACAAGGGTATATTGTGGTTTGAATCAGACTGCTAGCTTTGTAGTACTAACATATGTTTGCAAGTGATAATACCTTCGATGAGCAAAGTGGTTTGCTGCGAAGTGGAAATAGATACAAAAGAGATTTTGAATCCTATTCGTTAGGTCAGGCTACCGCGTCGTCCCCTGTAAATTCTGAAGATTCCGGCTCTGAGGAAATCCCTTCGCTTGGAAACCCCCCTGTCACCCCGCAGCGAAGCCCTGTTACCCCTGAAATTCTATCGCAGTCTGACAGTCAACCAAGTCTGAGTATTCTGGCCATAGGTCAATCTGCCTCTGTAAATCCCCCTCCCTCGACATCCTGTCCCCCTCCCAACCCTCCTAGAACCGCCATGGCCCACCTAGCTGATGATATTAAGTTTCCCATCTTCAAAGGCACGGGATCCAAAGACCCCGAACAGTTCTGGTTTTTATGTGAAGCAGTATGGAACGCGAAGAATATTACAGACCGGGATGTGCGAACCATGCAGCTCATTACTTCTTTCCGGGACCGGGCTTTGACCTGGTTCATGAAATTCTCCAGTACTCAGAACCCTACTTTAGATGAAAGTAAGGCAGCCCTCACCAAATAATTTAAGAAGCCTAAATCAGAATCGCAGACCATCACTGAGCTCAAATAGATTCAACAGCGGTGCGGTGAATCCGTGTGGGACTTTAACCAGAGATTCAAAGTTCTACTAGACCAAGTCAGCTTTACCATTAGTCCTACGCAGCACAAGGAATGGTTTATTGCAGCATTATTACCCCATATCTGAACTCCGCTCATGCAACAGAAGGTTGCTGACCAGCAAGAAGCTCTGGAAATTGCAATGAAGCTAGAAACCGCTCCCGTCAGAGATGATTCCGGTCTTGCTCAAATCCAAGCGCAACTAGCAGCCATGGCCCTAGAGCTCCGCGATATGAAGAAGGCTAAAACCAGTCGAGAGGAGGTCTGGTGTACGCACTGCCAGACAGAAGGTCACGATAGAGACCAGTGCCCTGGGGTCCGACCCTACTTAAATATGGGTGCGCCCAACCAATTCAATCCCAGTGTTCTATATTGTGAGATTTGTCAAACCACTGGCCAACATCGCCCTGAAAACTGCCATCTTCTTCAGCGATATGTTCACGTTCCCAAGAACCCCTACTGCAAGTTCTGTAAGTCAGTAGGGCATAATGAAGAAGAGTGTCATAGCTATGACCTCATGCGAGAGCGCATCTCTGACCTCTACCGAGTGCAAAATAAAGTCCAGAATAATGACGGCTATGGTTACCGCGGCGGTACCTCTGGAAGAGGTGCCTTTGGAGGTCGTAGTCGTGGTGGTATGCCCAGGAGAGGTCGAGGCCAGGTGGTGTGTTACAATTGTAACCAAGATGGCCATTTGGCTCATGACTGTCGGAACCCCACCACAACCTGCCGATATTGCCGCGCAGTCGACCACGTGATTGAACAGTGTCCCCAGCTCATAGCAAAGATTCAAGAAAACAACAGTGGCCCTACCCAGACTATTCAGTTGATTTCAGTTGAGCAGAGACCGACTGCAACCATCAATGTGGTCACCCGGAGTGGCGCCAGGATGCAAATTCAGCATTCGCAGAAACAACCTGTCGAGGTGTGCGCGCATAAGGCCTCCGCATAGGTCCCAGCACTTAATACTGCGCAAGACCAAGCACTAGTCAAGGTGGCTCCGTGCGCTATTGTTGACCCTCACACACCTGCAGTACCTGCGCAGCAACCTCAGCAGGCCTCGCAACCGCAAGATGATTCGTCGGATAAAGTAAGTACACTCTCCTCCTTTTTACAGAGTTGTATGAAACTCTTGAGGAATCAGAATGCTTTAAAAGATCTGCAAAAAGTTCTTGCTGTCACAGACCCTCAGAGAGGATTTGATCAGGAGAAAACTGTTAGTCGTGTCCAAAGAACGAGGAGGGAAATGAGATTGAATGTTCAGATAGGGGAATATGATATGACTGATGTCATCTTGGATCTTGGCTCAGAAGTTAATGTCCTACCCAAGAAGACTTGGGGGAAAATGGGAAAACCTTCCCTGGATTGGTCACCTATACAATTGAGATTAGCTAACCAACAAAATATTGTGCCCCTAGGGAGACTTCTTAGTGTTCCCATAGATCTTGATGGGGTAAGCACTCTAGCATATTTTGAAGTTATTGAGATCATTGATGACAGTAACCCTTATCCAACCTTGTTGGGAATCGAGTGGGCCATGGAAAATGCTGCAATCATCAACCTTATGAGGAGACAGATGACCTTCGAAGGAAATGGTCTGCGAGTTATCATACCCCTCGACCCATCCCAAGGAGAAAGATATACAGAACCAATCAGAGACGAAGGGGAGCAGGATACTCTAGACCACATCTACAACATTACAGCCCAGGAAGCTGATTATGTTGAGCCTGATGTCGACGGCATACCAGATTGGCAATGTGATAGCTCCTGCATGTCTGATTCAGACGATGGTCTAGAGAATTGGCAGAATCGACTATACGAGCTACATGGCCATAGGTGCACGCAACTCACCAAGTCTCTTAGATACCTTAGTGCGCAGCCCAGAGAGTTGCCTACCTATGTTGGGTTGACCGACCATGGAGATTTTATTGTACAAGAACTTCAATCACAGGAAATGCAGACCCTAGAGACCGCATTAGGAGCTACAGCAGCAGGACAGATTGATAACAACAAGACTACTCCCAGTTGGGAAGCCAGCCAGCAATTTCTGCGCCTCATCTTCATAACCCAATTCCAAGCAGCACGGCGTAAGTTCATTGGGCAGAATAGCCCTCAGAAACATTTGAGGCATAGTTGTTGGGACGCATACTCCATGTTTGGGTAACCCTGCGATTAAGCAAAGAGTTTTGTAAGCGGAGTTATGGGTCAAAACAGCCTTAGGGGTGTCGGGGGAAGTTAAAACTACTTTTGTTTGTAATAAACCCTTGGTTGAAATCCAGGGTTTAGGGTTCTGGGTGCCCATGGTTTAAGACCATGGTTTTGTAAAAATGCGCAGTATAAATAAGCGCTTGTGCAAAGAAGATAGGTTAGGTTTTATGATGTAAGAAAGATTAAGACGAAGCGAAGGCTGATATTGTAAGGAAAGGTTAAGTCCCAGCCGTGTGCGTGGACGGCCTCTGCAGCTATGTTTGCAGAGGGAATTTTGTAAGGAATATTGAGGAAAGACCTACAGCTGTGTGTGCAGGGGCCTGCTACTGTGTGCGCGGCTTTTAAGGATTGAAGGGATCTGCAGCTGAGTGCGCAGATCAAACTGTGGTTTTTGTAGCAAGTTGAATAAAACACAGTTTGTGGACGCAGCCCCTACACTGGGGGTGAACCACGTTATATCTGGTGTTGTGGTTTCTTGCGCTGTTCCTATTTCTGTTGTCTTTTATGCATTAATAACTGTATACATCTGATAAGTTAGATCGCTGTTAATATTTAGTTTTGCTGTGAATTTCCTGTAGTGGGTTGAGCAAGTAACGACTATTTATTTATCTGTGAATTAGTATGTGAAGGAATGGTAAAGTTTTTATAGTATTGATTAATAAGATTATTAAAGGCTAAGGTACAGTAATCCCCCTCTCGGCTTGTAGAAACCTGATTCTGCGGCACCACCATAACTGTTTCGGGTGAGACTGCAACCTGCGCGCAGGTTGTTGCCGAAAGGGCCAACACTGTGGGTCTTTTGTTGGTGCGACACTAAAGGTTTAAACCCGGGTCTGCCCTATTTCCCAACAAATTGGTTTCGTTGCCGGTTGAACTCAGTCCCTGCTCAAGAGGGGTTTACATTGTACCTCAAGGGCTATGTTCTGGGGGCCCTTGGTGAAGGAAACTAGTGATTGATTTGCTGAGGTCGTTCTGAAAGTTGCGCAGCAAGAGACCGCCAATCCGCGGTGTAGTGCAAGTGAATTTTTACAAAGGTATGTTTTTGTGATGCTTATGAAATTTTCTTTGGTAGTATCCACATAGAGTTGCACCAGTGGTTGTCTAGGTTAACAGTAAGCAAGACGAACTTCCAAGCTCGATGGGTTCTGCATGGAAGCTTTTGTGACGGAGTTTTCCCTTGACGCAAGTAGCTCCTTCAGCGAAGCTGAACCACAGTTCTTCAAAGGGCCCCACGGTAAGTTTTTGAATTTATTAAGCTTAAGGATTAAAATACTATTGGCTGAAAAAGGTATATTGTTGTTTGAATCGGACTATTAGTTTAGTCGTGCTAAGATATGTTTGCAAGTGACATTCCCTTCGACGAGCAAAGTGGGTTGCTGCGAAATGGAAAAAGGTATAAGAGAGGTTTTGAACCCTCTCCCTTAGGTTAGGCTACCGTGTCCACTCCTGTAAACCCTGAAGCATCAGATTCCGAAGAAAACCCTCCGGTCACCCCACAACGCCGCTCCGCTACCCCTGACATTCCATCGCAGTCTGAGAGTCAACCAGGCCTGAGTATTCCGGCCATAGGCCAGTCTGCCCCCGTAAATTCCCCCCCATCGACATCCTTCCCCCCTCCCAATCCCCCCAGAAACTCCATGGCCCACCTCATTGATGACATTAAACTCCCCATTTTTAAAGGCATGGGATCAGAGGACCCAGAATAGTTCTGGTTTCTCTGCGAAGCAGTATGGAACGCGAAGAAAATTACAGATCCAGATGTGTGCGCCACGCAGCTCATTACTTCCTTTCGGCACCGGGCTCTAACATGGTTCATGAAATTTTCTAGCACCCAGAGCCCTACTTTAGGTGAGATCAAGGCGGCTATAATCAAAGAATTTAAGAAGCCTAAATCGGAGTCGCAGAGCATCACGAAACTCAAGGAAATTCAACAGTGACGTGGTGAATCAGTGTGGGACTTTGATCAAAGATTCAAAGTTCTCCTGGACCAAGTGAGCTTTACTATTAGTCCTGCGCAGCACAAGGAATGGTTCATTGCAGCACTGTTACCACATATCAGAACCCCACTCATGCAACAGAAGGTTGCTGACCAACAAGAGGCTCTCGAAATCGCAATGAAACTAGAGACTACCCCTGTCGGAGATGACTCTGGTATTGCTCAAATCCAAGCGCAGCTAGCTGCGATGGCCCTAGAACTTCGTGAGATGAAAAAGGGAAAACCTGATCGCGAAGATATTTGGTGTACGCAATGTCAGACCGAAGGTCACGACAAGGAACGGTGCCCTCTGGTAAACAAGTACTTGCAGACAGGTGTGCCGAACCCCTTTCCACCACAAGTTCTCTATTGTGAGCTTTGCAAAATGACAGGTCAGCACCGACCTGAGAACTGTTACCTGCTGCAAAGGTATGGACAGGGAACTAAGAAGTCCTACTGTAATTTTTGCAAATCTGTAGGTCATAATGAGGATGAGTGCCGCACCTATGATGCTTACCGGGTGCACACGGAAGGCCCAAGTACCGATAGTTATGGTTACCAGGGGGGTGCCTCTGGACGAGGTACTTCTGGAGGCCGTGGTGGCATGGCCGGGCGAGGCTGAAACCAATTCGTGTGTTACAATTGTAACCAAGCTGGGCATTTGGATCGCGACTGTCGGAACCCCACTATGACATGCCGGTATTTCCGCGCAGTAGATCATGTGATTGAGCAGTGCCCCCAGTTGATAGCTAAGATTCAGGCACGACAGACCACCCCTACTCAGAACCTTAATATGATTTCTATAGAGCCCCGCCCTACTACAGCCATCAATGTCGTTACAAGAAGTGGACTTACGACACACATTCAAAATACGCCAAACTGACCTGCCGAAGCTCTAGTTCGGAAGGCTCCTGAGAAAGTCCCTGCATTCGATATCCTCAGAGAGAAAGAGACATTCCTGGAAGCCAAGAAAGATTTTGCTGGCCCTAGCCCACCCAGCGCACCTGCGCAGCCTCAGTCGCCGCCCCGCGAAGCTTCAATGGATAAAGTAAGTATATTGTCTACCTTTTTACAAAATTGCCTTAAACTTTTAAGAAATCAAGATGATCTGAATGAGCTGCAGAACGTCATCGCTTCCTGCAAATCTCTGCAGAGCTGTGGTCGGGACAAAACTGTTCATCGAGTTAGCATGACCGGCAGGGAAATGCGATTGAATGCTCAGATAGGGGCATATGATATGACCGATGTTATTCTGGACTTAGGGTCTGATGTAAATGTTTTAACCAAACAAACCTGGGAACAAATGGGGAAACCTACCCTTGCCTGGTCCCCTATATAGTTGAGGCTAGCTAACCAGCAAAATATTGTACCTTTAGGAATATTCCTGGATCTCCAAATAGATATTGATGGGGTCAGAACCTTCACGGACTTCGAAGTAATTGAGATCATTGATGACAGCAACCCCTACCCGGCCCTACTAGGAATTGAATGGGCAATGGAAAATTCCGTAGTCATTAACCCAAAGAAGAGACAGATGGTCTTTGAAGGGAAAGACTTCAGGGTCATCCTACCCCTGGATCCTTCACAAGGGGCACGGTACACAGAACCTCTCTAACATGAGGATCAAGCGGATGCGGAACCCATCTCTACTATCACTGCGTAGGAAGAAGGTTATGAGGATCCTCCGGCCGCAGGGTGGGAGTCTAGTAGCTCCTGTATGATGGACTCTGACGATGAATTAGAAAACTGGCAACACCGATTATCTGAGCACCATAGGGGCCGCAATGTCTGCCCTACCAAATCTCTCAGATGGGTCAACTCACAACTCAGAACTATACCTATATATGATGGTTCGACAGATCCTGCACCGTTTATTGTACAATTCTCGGATCAGATACCCGACCTACAGAAAATGGAGGCCCTAGAGTCTGCATTCAGAGCCACAGCAGTCAGATGGTGGACGAGCCATAAGAAGAAGATCCCTACATGGGAAGCATGTCAGAAGCTCCTTCGCCTGAGGTTCTCAGACCAGTCGGCAAAGATGCAAAGCAAGTTTGAGGGAAAAAATTGCCCCCAGGATCACTTAAGCAAATGATACGAGGCATGGAAGTATGTACCTCAGGATGAGTGGGTACATAGATTTGTGCACACGCTGGGACCACTAGCGAAGAACTGGTATGCAGAGGCTGAACTTCGCCAAGATACTGTAAGTTGGGACTGTCTTGTTCATAGCTTTATCAATACTTTCTCTACTAATGATGTCTGTCCAGCCCTAGACGCAGCTATCAGGATCATCCATACTAAGGTATTTAACGAATAAGCAGTGACAGAAAACCGCCTCGACTAGGCCACCCAAGAAGCCCTTGCAGTCGAATGTTATAACTTCACAGTCGACGAGGAGGAGGACCCGTGCCATCTCGATATCCCTGAGTCAGAAGGATACTGCGACGTGCATGGACCGGTAGTCGAAGTTCCTGAAGTAACGCAGCCCTTGAAGACGCACACAATTAACATTGGTTTTGATGAATAGCCTAAGTTTGCTACCGTTGGTGATTATTAGGATGATGAGATGGTAAGCAAGGTAACTCAACTTCTCCACAAATACCAAGATCTTTTTCCGACAAAGTTCTCTGAAATGAAAGGTATCCTGGGAGATATCGGTGTAATGAAGATCCCCCTGAAGCCTGATGCGAAGCCTGTGAAGCAGCGCCCTTATAGATTGAATCCAAAATACAAGGAAAAGGTTAAACTAGAGTTGGATAAGATGCTTGCTGCAGGAATAATCGAACCTGTTGAAGAATCTGAGTGGGTCATCCCTATGGTCGTTTAGGAGAAGAAGACTAAGGGTGAAATCCGAATCTGTGTCGATCTAAGGAAACTCAATGATGCCTGTCTACACGACCCTTTTCCCACTCCCTTTACAGATGAAGTGCTCGACAATGTAGGAGGCCAAGAAGTATACTCTTTTACCGATGGCTTTTCTGGCTACCATCAGATCCGAATTGCTCCAGAGGACCGACATAAGACAACCTTTGCTACCGAAATGGGATCCTTCCAGTATACTATCATGCCCTTCGGGTTAAAGAATGCACCTGCCATATTTTCTCTAGTCATCTCCGCGTTTAAAGAATACATCCATAAATTCCTAGAAGTTTACTTCGGTGATTGGACTATTTTTGGGCTCATAAAAGACCATCTAACTAGTTTGAGACTTATGTTGGACAAATGCAGACAGCACCAAATCTCGTTGAACTTAAAAAAGTGCATTTTCTGTGCACCCTTTGGCATTCTTCTTGGTCATGTGGTATGTAAGCAGGGATTGATGATGGACCCTGCGAAGATCGCTATTATTGTGAACCTGCCACCACCAAAGTCTGTCAAACAACTTCACACAACGCTTGGTCACACCTGTTACTACAGGAAATTTATCCAAGGATATGCCAAGATTACCGCCCCAATGGAAAGGCAGCTAAAGAAAGATATTAAGTTCGAATGGACACCAGAATGCCAAGAAATCCTCGACATTCTGAAAGAAAAAATGGTCAATGCCCCTATCCTAGTATTCCCTGATTGGAACAAGGAGTTTCATGTGCATGTTGATGCATCCTCTATTGCTTTAGGTACTGTGCTCACCCAGCCAGGTGAAGGTAATATCGATCACCCTATCTCTTTTGCTAGCAGAAAGTTGTCTACAGCCGAGAAAAATTATACTACGACAGAACGCGAAGGTCTTGCTATGGTATATGCATTACAAAAATTTCGACATTATCTGCTAGGATCTCATTTTAAGATGTTTACTAACCACTCTGCTTTGAAGTACTTGGTTAACAAACCTGTGCTAGGTGGAAGAATATGCAGATGGTTAATCCTATTTCAAGAATATGATTTTGAGATCATTGTTAAGCCTGGAAGACTTAACCTAGGACCTGACCACTTGTCGAGGCTCGAGTCAGGCGAAGAACCTACCAATTTGGACGCAGGCCTCCCCGATGCACAATTATTTGCTATCCAGATAGTTGATGAATATTTTCAGGATATTGTTCAGTATTTGTCCACAGGTATACCCCCTCCAGAGATGGCCACACAGCAGAAGAAGCAGTTGGTGGTGCGAGCCGCGGACTTCACTTTAATAGCAGGACAGCTGTATAAAATGGGATCAGATGAGATACTGCACATATGTGTTTTGGAACATGAAAAACCTCTAATATTGGCTGAAGCACACTATGGTGCAGCAGGAGGTCACTATGCAGGCAAAGCCACAGCGCAGAAGATTTTGACAGCTGGTTTATGGTGGCCTACACTCCACAAAGATGCAAGAGAATATTGCCATAGCTGCGACATCTGTCAGAGGACAAGTAAACCATCTAGGAGGGATGAAATTCCTCTAGTTCCGCAAGTCACATTACAGGCTTTTGACAAATGGGCCATTGACTTTGTTGGTCCTATCAACCCCCCTGCGAAACATTCAGGAGCCAGATACATCATTACAGCAACTGATTGGGCCGAAGCTCAACCAGTCAAGACCTGTAGCGCTGCTACTGCTGCGAAGTTCATCTTCGACAACATCTTATCTAGATTTGGGTGTCCCAAAGTTCTTATGAGTGATCAGGGGTCACATTTCTTGAACAGGACTATTGAAGTATTGACTGAAGAATTTCAGGTATATCATCAAAAGAGTACTGCATATCACCCACAAGCAAACGGGACTGTCGAAGCTTTTAACAAAATCCTTGAGCATGCCTTGACAAAGGTTTGTAACGCTAACAGGAATGATTGGGATCTTCGAATTCCAGCAGCGCTATGGGCTTACAGAACTACTTGCAAAAATTTGACAGGCCATACACCCTTTCGACTTGTTTATGGGCAAGAAGTTGTCATGCCCATGGAATACATTGTTCCCAGCCTCCGGATATCTGCTTTCACTGACATGGATGACCCAGCCATAATCACAGAAAGACTGAAACAGATATTAGAACTTGAAGAGGATAGATTTGTCGCAGGCTTCCAACAACAGGTGCAGAAAGCTCGAGAAAAAGCATGGCATGACAGACAGATCAAGAAGAAACATTTTCAGCAGGGTGATCTTGTGCTCCTTTATGACAGCAAATTCATGAAATTCCCAGGAAAGCTTAAGACACATTGGAAATGCCCGTATGTAGTACAGAAAGTTACTGATGGGGGCGCAGTCCAGCTAGCTAAGTTAAATGGTGAACTCTTTCCCTCTATGATAAATGGGAGCCGCTTAAAAAAGTATATGGACGGGCCAGATACTCAGAATAGGAGGTAGCACCAAGAAAATAAGGGAAGATGCTCGTAGCATTATGGAGTATCGTAGTCTGTTTTGTCTAAAGGATGCGGAGCTTCAGGTTGGTTGTAGGTCACAGGGTCAGACTATGTCGAAGTCGAGGGTTATCAAGGTGTGTCGCAGTCCAAAATGTGACGGATGGGACATACTGCATTCGGCAGCGCTGGCACGAGAGCTGCTCTCATTACTTGTCATAATGATATTTTGGGCAAATCCGATGCTGTGCGGAGAAGATTTCTGGAATTTCATCAGATTTCGCGTCATTACTACACCATGATGACAAATTACGCCTCGGGATTCTATAAGAAGCCATCTCGACCTGTGTCTCTGTCTTATGCACATCTGTGAGATATTCAGCCCAAACCATGTCGAACGACTGTAAAGTTCAAGAGTTAGTACGAGAAGTAAGGGACAGAGGTTTGCAGCACCTTCTGAGTACTCCGCCAGCACAGCCCTACTTGGCTAAGTACATCGACAGGCAGGAGTTTGCTCTAAATTTGCAAAGACAGATAGGAGTTTTCTCTAACGTAGAGAAACAAAGGGCATGAGGCCTCGCAGAAAGACTCTAGGGAATCCCGCCATGCAATCGTGCGGCGTAACAGAACCATGGCAGCTATATTCCTTCCACGGTGGGACACGCAATCCCAGGGGACCCCAAAGTTGTGGATGGTCAGGAATCCACAATTGAAGAGAAGGATGGTGTTGCAGGTGGATCGCGATGGTCTTCATCAGCAAAACTTCTGCAAAGGACAGAAGTAGGCAGCCAGCTGCAGAACGCAGAGCTTCAGCAAGCAGTACAATATGCTTCGTCAGCGGAATTCTGCCATCAGAGAAACTGAAGAGTGTCCTGGGACGGGCCACTAGTGAGTCTTAGGGGCCTGTTGGGACGCATACTCCATGTTTGGGTAACCCTACGATTAAGCAGAGAGTTTTGTAAGTGGATTTATAGGTCAAAACAGTCTTAGGGGTGTCGGGGGAAGTTAAAACTACTTTTGTTTGTAATAAACCCTTGGTTGAAATCCAGGGTTTAGGGTTCTGGGTGCCCATGGTTTAAGACCATGGTTTTGTAAAAATGTGCAGTATAAATAAGCGCTTGTGCAAAGAAGATAGGTTAGGTTTTATGATGTAAGAAAGATTAAGACGAAGCGAAGGCTGATATTGTAAGGAAAGGTTAAGTCCCAGCTGTGTGCGTGGACGACCTCTGTAGCTGTGTGCGCAGAGGGAATTTTGTAAGGAAGATTGAGGAAAGACCTGCAGCTGTGTGCGTAGGGGCCTGCTACTGTGTGTGCGGCTTTTAAGGATTGAAGGGATCTGCAGCTGAGTGCGCAGATCAAACTGTGGTTTTTGTAGCAAGTTGAATAAAACACAGTTTGTGGACGTAGCCCCTACACTGGGGGTGAACCACGTTATATCTGGTGTTGTGGTTTCTTGCGCTATTCCTGTTTCTATTGTCTTTTATGCATTAATAACTGTATACATCTGATAAGTTAGATCGCTGTTAATATTTAGCTTCGCTGTGAATTCCCTGTAGTGGGTTGAGCAAGTAACGACTGTTTATTTATCTGCGAAGTAGTATGTGAAGGAATGGTAAAGTTTTTATAGTATTGACTAATAATATTATTAAAGGCTAAGGTATAGTAATCCCCCTCTCGGCTTGCAGAAACCTAATTCTGCAGCACCCCCATAGCTGTTTTGGGTGAGACTGCAACCTACGCGCAGGTTGTTGCCGAAAGGGCCAACTCTGTGGGTCTTTTGTTGGTGCAACACTAAAGGTTTAAACCCAGGTCTGCCCTATTTCCCAACAATAGTTATGCAGCCTGGGACACCATCCCTCGCGAAGAGTGGGTGCATAAGTTCATACACACCTTGGAATCTCTAGCACAAAAATGGTATATGGAGGTTGCGCTCCGACATGGAATTGAATACCAAACCAAGGGGCAGAACCAAGAAGCCAGCCCATCAAACCTAACAGTCCTATCGTTGGCATTCCCAGGATGGGTCAAAGGGCAATACTGTGCCGAGGATGCTGGTGGTCACGAAGCTCATACCCAGATTCTGTCGAAGCCCACAAACACAGCAAGGCTTAAAATCTGACCGTTGGGAAGCAGCCAATTTGGCGGCGGTAGTGTTTTAATTACCTTAAATGCCTGTACTAAGGCCAATATAGGAAATCAAGCTCCACTTGGACAAGATTTTCGTCAGATTTGGTGCCTTCAATGCACCGTCCTGCCCGATTTGATTGATGGCATGTATAAGAAGATGCCTAAGTTAGGGAAAATTGCATTCTGCATTTCTTCAAGATTTACGAGTGAACCCATGACAACAGAACGAGAGATTGAAGATTTGGTCAGAGAATTCGAGCAAGAGGGTCTGATAAGCTGCTCTAATCGGCCACCTACCCTTGCTCCCTGTGACGAAGCTCCCCCAGCACCACCACAGCCGATGCAGACACGGTCTGCCCAGACAAACATCAATACTGAAGTTTGCTCCAAACGAAACCAAGACCGGCAGCGGCAAACAGGAAAAACACCAGCAGATCATCCTATGGATCCCACCGGTTCAGCACAGGTCCCGGCCGGGGGTAGGGAGAATATTGCACCACCGCGGCTACCATATCTCCAACCTGTTCACCCAGGTGCCATGTTACCCCGTCGGACAAAGCAATTCACGTTAACCACACCCTCCCTGCCACAAGGAGTTCAGCTGATTGGAAGCATGACCGGGAAGATCGATCGGCTGAAGTACAGTGATCACGACACAAATGACCATGGCAAGTTTCCACAGTTTGAACTAGCAGAATACTTGCAGCGCGTCAAGTACCCATATCATAAGTTCACACTACTGGAAGTGCAACCATGGGCTGCAGGCCTGGATAAAGCTGGCCTACTCAAGATGCTTGATATTTCCCATTTCGATCGCGGCATACATGTGACCGTAGTGACCAAATAGTTGCTAGAGTTAGTGCATGACGGCTATTTATGGATAGGGGACCAGCAAATTCCTATTGACGCCGTGCTCATCCATAAGATCACAGGTTTACCAATGGCAGGACCTGATTCGGGAACTGAATTTCCATCCAAACATGACGATACAAAGCTCACGCAAACTATGAAAGAGCGGTTTGGCCTGACAAAGGGGAAACGAGGATATCACACTTCCGCAATTCAGGAACAGCCCATTCGCTTTGCAGCTGAACTCTTATCCTGCAAAATCATATGGAAATGTAGGCCAACTGAAGTACCTGCTACGGTTATCCGGATTGCTATGAACTGCGCTGAGGGGTATACTTATAATTGGGCCACATATCTTGCGAAGGAGTTCCTGGAGGATGCCCGCGATGCACAGGAAAAAGGTAGACCTTTTCATTATTCCTCACTGTTAATACTGATTGCATTAGTTGGGTGGAAAGAACCCACTGAATCCTAGTTTGTAGAGTTAAACCCAGGCATGCCCGGGGCAGCGAGGTACACCTCCCTATGGCTATCCTCAGATAAGGTTACTCAACAGATGACGAACACTGTGTTCATCTTTTATGCCATGAATATCCACTATGAGATTGTGTGAACACCACGGCTTACCAATGAGGTGTTCTCTAAATACGAGGGCGCCACGCACTTCAGTGCCGATATGCATCATGTTTTCATTCAAGCCTGTGCAGATCCACAACGGAAATGCTTTAAATTACCATATGTAGTCACCAAACCAGATATCAGGGGTATAATTTAGCACTGGCCAACTGACTGGCTGAAAGATATAGGGAAAAAATCCTCTATTCCAGTTCCTCCTGCTACCAGTATTGGCGCAGGTACCAGTCAGGCGCAGCAGCAAAGCCCATTGGAAGATAGCGAAGACCTAAGTGATTCGCAGATGGATGATGATGGCCAGGGTGGAGACAGCGGACAGGACAAACAGGATGAGGAGTCGATCAAGACCATATCAGATCCTAACCCAGTAATGAAGCACAAGTCACTAGAAGTAGCAGAGGTAACCAAGCCACAGTCCCGCAAAAAGTCAAAAGCACCGAAGGACAAATATATTGAAGAAGAAACCACTATAACGCTGGATGCGCTGGAGCAAGCTCTAGAACAGTCCATGGGAGCACTTACTAAAAAATGGTCAGAGTTTGCGGAACTGCATCTTGCTGGGCTCTCAGGTATAGCAAACAACGTTTCGGAGCTAAAAGAGTTAGCCACAAAAGCAGCACACAGTACTGTGACAAGTAGCACTACAGCACCTACGCAGCAGGATATTAGGCAATGGCCACCTAGAGATCACGAAGGACAGGTATCAAGCGCAGCTCTAATACCGCCCGATACAGATTCCCGGCCCCAGATGAGTATGACCGTAGGGCTCGATTATACAAAGATGCCCATGTCAGAACTGCACCTCTGCCAGCTCGCTATTACAAAGGAGATCCATGCACGAGACCAATTGTCCCAACTTCAATTAGAAGACACCATCAAACAAAACAAAACCTTTGCAACATGCCTAGAAGCAGTAGCACTACAGAAGAAGGAGGCTGAACATAAAACAACTACGCTGATGTGAGCACTGGACGAGGCATGTCGGAGTCTTTCTGACTGCGACATACAGGGAGTAGAGGAACCAGAGCATAAAATCGCTAAGCTGAGAGACTATGCCTAGCAGTCTCGCAGCGAGATTGAAAGGATGAAGACAGAACACGAGAACCAGATCACAAAACTTCAACTACGCATCCCTCCCGAGAATCCACCAGAGGTCCGAGAACAGCACCATCAGGACATCAAGGCTTCAGCAGCAAAAATATCAGATAATGTGGCCAGCGTCGCAAAACTGATGGAAGACAGCATAGAAGCATGGGCGAACCTACAGGACCATCCAGATATAGGTAAGATCCAGGAAACCATCAAGTTGCACCAGGATGAATTAGATGCAGTTAGAGTAGAAATCAAGACGCTGCCACCTATGCAGAAGATGGCTAAAGTGAAGCGCAGCAAGGAACTTCAGTAGGAAATCGAGTCCTACAGGATGAAGGTAATGCTACTGGAGAATGTGTTACAGCCCCTGGTTGATGAAGCATTAGAATTGAGCAATACTGCAGAGAGCCAGCTCAAACTTTTGAAGACCTATGACACTTTTGCGTAGGAACGGGCTGATACAGATTCATCTTCAGTGTTACAGGAATTGGTGGAAAAGGAGAAAGCCGTTGATGATATACTACACAACCTCACCAGTCGCTTCCAGACTCTTGCGCAGAAGATTCTCCCACCAGAGCCCTCGCAGAGTGTCCCGGGACAGGCCACTAGTGAGTCTTAGGGGCCTGTTGGGACGCGTACCCTAAGGATTATTAGTTTTGGTAACTCCGCGGTTGTTTGTAAGCAGAGTTATGGGTAAAAATAGTCTTAAGGGTGTCGGGGTAAGTCAAAACCCCTTTTTGTAATAAACCCATGGTTTAAATCCAGGGTTTAGGGTTTTGGGTGCCCATGGTTTGAAGCCATGGTTTTGTAATAACATGATGTATAAATAGGCATTTTTGTAAATAAGAAAGGTTAGGTTTTATGATGTAAGAAAGACTAAGGAGAAGCTAAGGCTGATTTAGTAAGGAAAGGTTAAGTCCCAGCTGTGTGCATGGACGACCTCTGCAGCTGTGTGCGCAGAGCGTTTTTGTAAGAAGATTGAGAAAAGATCTGCAGCTGTGTGCGCAGAGGCCTGCTACTGTGTGCGCGGCTGTTAAGGACTGAAGGGATCTGCAGCTGAGTGCGCAAATCAAACTGTGGTTTTGTAGCAAGTTATGTGGACGTAGCCCCTACACTGGGGGTGAACCACGTTATATTTGGTGTTGTGTTTTCTTGTGTTGTTTCTATTTCTGTTGTCTTTTATGCATTAATAACTGTATACATTTGATAACTTAGATCACTACTAATAACAAGCTTCGCTGTGAATTCCCTGTAGTGGGTTAATCAAGTCACGGTTGTTTATCTATCTACGAAGTGTATAAAAGTGAATGACACAGCTGTGTAATTATTTATTAATAAGTTAGTAAAGGATAAGGTACAGTAATATCCCTCTCTGCTTGCAGAAACTTGATTCTACGGCACCCCATTGTTGTTTCGGGTGAGACTGCAACCTGTGCGTAGGTTGTTGCTGAAAGGGCCAACACAGGGGGTCTTTTGTTGGTGCGACATAAAAGGATTAAACCCGGGTCTGCCCTATTTCCCAACACATTCCTAAGGGATTACTTAAGGGTTCAAGGCACAATCCTAATGCCCGAGCCGCCCAGAACTATTCTGTTGTCGAGGATTTGGGCCACACTCCTTGTGCAATGTATGCACTCGAAGTAATTCAGAATTGTCCTTCGTAAAGGAAAGATTTGCTTTATGCTCTTGGTGTTAACAATGATAATTCTTCCTTCGTCATCAAATTTGAAACTACGGGACTACATCCTCGCTTTCCTTACTATGTGTCTCTCTTGATTCATGTAGAATGTCTTAACAAGACCGTCAAATGCACTGCGATTGATGAAGGCGTTGCTAATTCCGTGATGTCTTTGGCATGTTGGAAGGGTTTGGGTTCCCCAAAGCTATCTAAATCCGCTACCATGTTGACTGTGTTTGATGGTATATCATTTCGGCCACATGATATTCTTCCTTCTCTTAAGGTCCATTTGGGAGGGAAAACCGTCGCAATCGAGGTCGAGGTGGTTGATGCACCCCTTGACTACAATATGTTACTGGGTAGGAATTGGATGTACAGTATGCAAGTTGTAGCTTCTTCTCTATTCTGAGTTGTATGCTTTCCATTTAATGGGAAGGTAGTTATGATTGATCAAATGTCATTCAAGAATCTGTGTGTTACCTCATCTTCGGGAGCTTTTGTCCCGATTGTTGCGCACTCTCAGCTGGCAACTGGGAGTGTGGGTGTGGGCGTGTACCCATCCCTTATGGGATCATTTAGTTGTCCTACACCTGTTCTTATGATCAGGTCTAATTTTGGTGAGGCTTCATCATCATTAAGTTCGGTGTCTTTTCGCACCACTCATATGGAAGAACCTTGGATTCTTCCTACACCGAGTCCTTCACGTGAGCCCATCGAAACAGACGTGTCATTTCCTGCAACTATGATAGCATATCAAGCTAATCTTGGATGTGTTGTAGAGCCTAGTCCTTCCTCTTTGTGGATGGAGGAGAAGGACCCATATGTACTGCCTGCATGGGCAGTTCATTCTTCTCACACACATGACTACCTTGATAGTTTTTTTCCTTCATATGAGGCTATTATTGAGGCTTGATAGTGTTTTTCCTTCAGATGAGGCTATTATTGAGGCTATGTCTGGGGTTGAGCCACCTTGGGAAGAGTTGCATCATAGATCTTATTTTGTTCCCAAGATTGATCATTTGGAGTGTGAATACTTTAGGGAGATTCTTAGTGAGAGAATTGGTAGTCCCATGGTTCCGTTAAGCTCTCCTGGTCTGATGGCTGATGGAAACATGGAGAATATATCTCCTAACATCCCTATCAATATCTCTCATGATCCTGGCAAGATTGAGAATGTCTATATTGGGGTAGAATGTTCCCATGCTGAGATTGAAGAGTATACAAAGATGTTTAAAGAATTTCGTGTTGTATTTGCTTGGTCATAGGAAGAAATGCCAGGTATCGACCCTCGCATTGTTGAGCATGAAATTAAAACTTATCCCAATGCTAAGCCTGTTCGACAATGCTTACGTTCGGTGAATCCTGGAAAAGCACCCGTGATTAAGGCTGAGATAGAAAAACTATTGAATGTCGATTTTATCTATCCCATTCCCTTGATGGAGTGGGTTTCAAACCCCATTTTGGTTGATAAGAAGCAAGGAACGATCCGCATATGCACTGATTTATGTGACTTGAATCGTGCCTATCCTAAAGATAATTTTCCCACACCATTTATCAATCAGATTTTGGATGAGTGTGTGGGAAGCGAGGTATTTTACTTTATGGACAACTTTTTCGGATACAATTAGATACATATCAAACCTGAGGACCAACATAAGACTACCTTTATTTTTCCTTGGGGTACCTTTACATATCGGAAGATGCCCTTCGGCCTTAAAAACATCGAAGCCACTTTTTAGCGAGCTATGACCTTGATCTTCCATGATATCAAATTGATTATTGAATTCTTTTTGGATGACCTTGCTGCTCATTCTCATCAGAGGATGTGTCATTCCTACCATTTGAGATTAGTGTTTGAAAGGTGCTGCCATTATTTGGTCAGGTTAAATCCTCACAAGTGCATCTTTTGCGTGAAGTTTGGTCGCTTGTTAGGGTTCATTGTCTCCAAAGAGGGTATAAGAGTCGACCCTTTGAAGGTTGAGGCAATACTTCAATTGTCTCCTCCGAGACACATTAAACATCTTCAATGTTTACAAGGAATGGCAAAATTCTTACGGAGATTCGTCATGAATTTTGCCAATTTGACTAGAGGCTTTATGCATCTTTTGAAGAAGGACACTACCTTTTGCTAGGATGAGCGAGCCCAGGAGTCCTTTGATGCGCTTAAGCGAGCCTTAGCATCGGCCCTGATGATTAGTCCACCCGACTATAGCCGTGAATTTCTACTTTATGTGGCCATGTCCATGGAGACTATTGGTATGGTTCTGGTTCAAGAGGATGAGGAGCTCCAAGAGCATATCATATATTATCTAAGCCAAAACCTTATAGATGTGGAGATCTATTATTCCCATGCGGAGAAGCTTTCCTTAGCTACCATCCATGCAGTTCAAATATTGAGACAATATATTCTCCTTCGTCAGACCTTGGTGCTTTCCCATGACAATCCATTTTAGTTCATCCTCACTAGAAATATGATAGGGAGAAAGTATAATAAGTGGATTGTCATCTTGCAAGAATTTGATCTCGAGTTTGTTTCAGAAAAATCGAAGAAATTGTTGGGCAATAGGGTAGACCCAGGTTTAATCCTTTTATGTCGCACCAACAAAAGACCCACAGTGTTTGCCCTTTCGGCAACAACCTACGCACAGGTTGCAATCTCACCCGAAACAACTATGGGGTGCCGCAGAATCAGGTTTCTGCAAGCAGAGAGGGATATTACTGTACCTTAGACTTTAATAAACTTATTAATCAACAATTACACAGCTTTGTCATTAACTCATATACAACTTCGCAGATAGATAAACAACCGTGACTTGCTTAACCCACTACAGGGAATTCACAGTGAAGCTTTTTATTAGTATTGATCTAAGTTATCAAATGTATACAGTTATTAATGCATAAAAGACACTAGAAAGAGAAACAATACAAGAAACCACAACACCGGATATAACGTGGTTCACCCCCAGTGTAGGGGTTACGTCCACAAACTGTGTTTTATTCAACTTGCTAGAAAACCACAGTTTGATCTGCACACTCAGCTGCAGATCCCTTCAGTCCTTAAAATCCGCGCACACAGCAGCAGGCCTCTACGCACATAGCTGTAGATCTTTCCTTACTCTTCTTACAAAAAAAACCCTCTGCGCACACAGCTGCAGAGGTCATCCACGCACACAGCTGGGACTTAACCTTTCCTTACATAATCAGCCTTAGCTTCACCTTTCCTTCTTTACATCAAAAATCCTAACCTCTCTTATTTCCCCAAGTTCCTATTTATATCGCACTATTTACAAAAACATGGATTCAAACCATGGGCACCCAAAACCCTAAACCTTGGCCTTAAGCCGCGGGTTTATTACAATAGCGGACTTTGACTCAACCCCCCGACACCCCTAAGAATATTTTGAGTCAAAACTCACAGAGTTACCCATCTTAAGGATCATTGAGGTGCGCGCCCCAACAGGCCCCTAAGACTCACCAGTGTCCCGTCCCGGGGCACTTATCTGTTCGGCTGGTGGTAAAATTTTCTTGGCAAAGACACTATGCGCTGGTTCCTGGAGTCCTTCCTGCTGGTTGTTGGCTGCCTGCATCTTTCCTTTTTGACATTTATGCTGAGCAGGGTCCTGTGGATCCATCTACAACCCCATCCTTTGCTCGGGTTGGCGACACTTAACCATCCACAGCTTGGGGTCCCCTGGAATTGTGTGTCACGCTGCATAAGACACACAGCTGCCACGGTTCTGCTATGCCAGAAGATTTCAGGGCGGGGCTCCCCAGAGTCAGTTGGCGAGGTCTTATGGCCTTCATTGCTCCATGTTAGAGCGGATTTGTGCCTGCCTTCGCCTGATTTAGAGCGAACTTCTGCCTGCCTATGTACCCAAGTCGAATACGACTGTACTGGCGGATTACTCAAAAGGTTATGCAAACCTCTCTCTCTGAACTCTCGTACTAGCTCCTGGACGTCACAATTGTTTGACATGGCTCCAGTCGAGCAAACTCCAAGAAGTGCTTTGAGGAAAATTTCACAAGCCAATTTAGCTTACTTATGGAATTCCGTTACAAAATCTGTCATCATAATGTATTAATGACACCAAATATGCTTGAATGCCAAGAATCTCGTCACACCCGGCCTCAGATTTTCCCAAAATCTCATAATTACAGGTATTGAGAGTAGCTCACATGCCGCTGCCACCAATTTCATTTTGTCCCATCCATCACATTCTTCGCTGTGACACAGTTGGAACCTACAACACAACGACCACCTTCCACTTCGACACAGTATGACCCTGCGACCCCTGACCAACCTTCAACTTTCCATACTTTATCCTTCAGACTGCGACATTCCCTAATGTTATGAACAGCTTCTCTTATGGTCCAGTACCCGATTTCAGCTGTTCTGGGTACGTAGACTTTTCTTTCTTGGTGCTACCTCTGATTCTAAGTACCCGGCCTGTCCCTGTACTTTTTTAGACGACTCCCATTTATCATAGAAGGGAAAAGTTCTCCATTTAACTTAGCTAGCTGTACTGCGCCCCCATTAGTAAATTTTTGTACTATATATGGTCCCTTCTAATGTGTCTTGAACTTTCCTGGGAACTTCATGAATTTGTTGTCATAAAGGAGCACAAGATCACCCTGCTGGAATTGTTTCTTCTTGATGTGTCTGTCATGCCACGCTTTTTCTCGAGCCTTCTGCACCTGTTGCTGGAAACCTGCAATAAATCTATCTTCTTCGAGTTCTAATATCTGTTTCAGTCTCTCTGTCATTATGGCTGGGTCATCCATCTCGGTGAAAGTAGATATTCTGAGGCTGGGAACAATGTATTCCATGGGCATGGTGGCTTCTTGCCCATAAACCAGTCGAAAAGGTGTATGGCCTGTCAACTTTTTGCAAGTAGTTCTGTAAGCCCATAGCACTGCTGGGATTCGAAGGTCCCTATCATTTCTGTTAGCATTACAAATATTTGTCAAAGCATGCTCAAGGATCTTATTAAAAGCTTCGACAATCCCATTTTCTTGTGGATGATAGGCTGTACTTTTCTGATGGTATACTTGAAATTATTCAGTCAGCACTGCAATAGTTTTATTTAAGAAGTGTGATCCTTGATCACTCATAAAGATGCGAGGACACCCGAACCTGGATAAGATGTGATCGAAGATGAATTGCGCAGCTGTAGTAGCGCTACAGTTCTTGACTGGTTGGGCTTCAGCCCAATGAGTAAGGTAGTCAGTAGCTGTAATAATATATCGCACTCCAGACTTCTTTGTGGGGGGGTTGATAGGGCTGACAAAGTCAATAGCCCATTTGTCAAAAGCTTGTAAGGTTACCTGTGGAACTAGGGGCATTTCATCTTGCCTGGATGGTTTTCCTGTCCTCTAACAGATGTCGCAGCTGTGGCAATATTCTCTTGCATCCTTATGAACTGTGGGCCACCATAAACCGGCTGTCAAAATATTCTGTGCAGTGGCTTTCCCTGCATAATGACCTCCTGCTGCGCCAGAGTGTGATTCAGCAAAAATTAGTGGCCGTTCATGCTCCAAGACGCATCTGTGTAGTATTTCATCTGGTCCCATTTTATATAGTTGTCCTGCTATTAAGGTGAAGTCCGCTGCTCGAACCACCAACTGCTTCTTCTGATGTGTGGTCATCTCGGGGGGTGGAAAAACTGTAGACAAGTATTGAAAAATATCCTGAAAATAGTCATCAACCATTTGGATAGCAAATAGCTGGGCATCAGGAAGACCTTCGTCCAAATTGGTAGGTTCTTCGCCTGAGTCGAGCCTCGACAAGTGGTCAGGTCCTAGGTTAAGTCTTCCAGGCTTAACGATGATCTCAAAATCATATTCTTGGAATAGGATCAACCACCGACATATTCTTCCACCTAGCACAGGCTTGTTAACCAGATACTTCAAAGCAGAATGGTTAGTAAACATCTTAAAATGAGATCCTAGCAGATAATGTCGAAACTTCTGTAGTGCATATACCATAGCGAGACCTTCGCGTTCTGTCGTAGTATAATTTTTCTCTGCGGTGGAAAATTTTCTACTTGCAAAAGATATGGGGTGATCGATATTACCTGTTCCTGACTGAGCTAGCACAGTACCCAGAGCAATGGAGGATGTGTCGACATGCACATGGAATTCTTTGTCCCAGTTAGGAAATACTAGAATAGGGGCGGTAACCATTTTTTCCTTTAAAATATCTAAGCTTGCTTGACACTCCAGTGTCCACTCGAACTTGATATCTTTCTTCAGCTTCCTCTCCAACGGAGCGGTAACCTGAGCATAGCCTTGGATGAATTTCCTGTAGTAACCGGTGTGACCCAGCGTCGTGCGAAGTTGTTTGACGGACTTCGGGGGTGGCAAGTTCACAATGATAGCGATCTTCGCATTATCCATCATTAATCCCTGCTTACATACAACGTGACCAAGAAGAATTCCAAAAGGTGCAAAAAAGATACACTTTTTAGATTCAGGGAAATCTGGTGCTGTCTACACTTGTTCAACATAAGCCTCAAATTGGTTATATGGTCTTTTACTAGCCCAAAAATGGTCCAATCATCAAAGTAAACTTCTAGGAGTTTATGTATGTATTCCTTGAACGCGGAGATGACGACTCTAGAGAATATAGCAGGTGCGTTCTTTAACCCAAAGGGCATGATAGTATACTGGAAGGATCCCATTTTGGTAGCAAATGTTGTCTTATGTCGGTCCTCTGGAGCAATTCGGATCTGATGGTAGCCAGAAAAACCATCTATAAAGGAGTACACTTCTTGACCCCCGACATTGTCGAGCACTTCGTCTGTAAAGGGGGTGGGAAAAGGATCATGCAGGCAGGCATCATTGAGTTTTCATAGGTCTACACATATTCGGATTTCACCCTTATTCTTTTTCTCCTGGACTACCATAGGACTGACCCACTCAGATTCCTCAACAGGTTCAATTATTCCTGCGGTGAGCATCTTATCCAGCTCCACTTTAACCTTTTCTTTATACTTTGGATTCAATCTATAAGGACGATGTTTCACAGGTTTTGCATCGGGTTTCAAAGGGATCTTCATTATGCCAATATCACCCAGTATACCCTTCATTTCGGAAAAATTTGTTGGAAAGAGGTCTTGGTACTCGTGGAGAAGTTGGGTTACCTTGCTGACCATTTCATCATCCCAATAGTTGCTGATTGTAGCAAGCTTAGGCTGTTCTTTGGATCCAATGTTAACTGTGCACGTCTTCAGAGGCTGAGTTACTTCTAGGGCTTCAACTGCTGGTCCATGCATGTCGCAGCATCCTTCTGACTCAGGGATAGCGATGTTGCGCGGGTCATCACCTTCGTCAGCTACGAAGTTATAACATTCGACTGCGTGGGCTTCTTGTGTGGGCCAATCAGGTCGATGTTCTAGTACTTCTTGGTCATCAAATACCTTAGTATAATTTATCCTGATAGCTGCATCTAGTGCTGGACAGACATCATTAGTAGAGAAAGTATGCATAAAACTATGAACAAGACAGTCCCAACTTACAGTGTCTTGGCGGAGCTCAGCCTCCATGTACCAATTTTTTTCTATTGGTTCTAGCGTGTGCACAAATCTATGTACCCATTCATTTCAAGGCACATACTTCCATGCCTCATAGCACTTTGCCAAATGTTCCTGGGGACTAGAATTTCCATCAAACTTGCTTTGCAGCTCCTCCGTCGGGCCCTTAAATCGCAGGTACAGGAGCTTCTGACAAACTTCCCAGCTAAGGATCTGTTTCTTATGGGCCTTCCACCACCTGGCTGCCGTGGCTCGAAATGTAGAGTCCAGAGCCGCCAGTTTCTGTGACTCAGGTATCAAGCCGAAGATCTGTGCGAGGAACGGGTCAGGATCGGTCAAGCCATCAAAACTAGGGAAAGGGTTGGGTTGTGAATTGAGCCATCTGAGAAACTTGGTATTCCGGGAACGGCTGCACCCATGGGGCTCATGTAAGTGGTTCTTCCATCTCTCTAAGTCATCTTCAGAGTCCAGCATACAGGAGCTACCAGACTCCCAACCTGCGGTAGGAGGATCCTCATAACCTTCTTCCTGTGTGGTGATAGTGTAGATGGGCGCCACATCAGTCTAATCCTCTGGTCGGAGTGGTTCTGTGTACCGTTCCCCTTGTGAGGGATCCAGGGGTAGGATGACTCTCAAGTCTTTCCCTTCGAAGATCATCTGTCACTTCTTTAGGTTAATAACTGCAGCATTTTCCATTTCCCATTA
The DNA here is from genome assembly GCA_001517045.1 of Pseudotsuga menziesii. Lineage (NCBI taxonomy): Eukaryota > Viridiplantae > Streptophyta > Pinopsida > Pinales > Pinaceae > Pseudotsuga > Pseudotsuga menziesii. Next base: position 214,629 of record LPNX011186177.1, read on the forward strand.
AAGTCCTAACAAGGCGGGCTAGGGATTGCTATCATCAATGATCTCAATTACTTCGAAGCCCACGATAGTGATGACCCCGACAAGATCTATTTGGACACTCAGGAATCGTCCTAGAGGCACAATCCTTTGCTGGTTGGCTAGCCTCAGCTGGATAGGGGACCAGGCGAGGGTGGGTTTTCCCATTTGTTCCCAGGTTTGTTTAGTTAACACATTTACATTGGACCCTAAGTCCAAGATAACATCAGTCATATCATATGCTCCTATCTGAGCATTCAATCTCATTTCCCTACCGGTACTGCTGACTCTATGAACATGTTTGTCTAGACCAGAATTTTGCTGAGGTCCGCAGGAAGCAATGACTTTCTGTAACTCAGTCAAAGCATCCCGATTTCTTAAAAGCTTGAGGCAACTCTGTAAAAAGGAGGATAGGGTACTTACGTTATCCAGTGGGGCTTCCTGGGGCTGCGAAGACAGTTGTTGTGGTTGCGCAGGTGCAATGGGTGTGCTAGGGCCAGCAAAATCTTTCTTGACTTCCATAAATGTCTATCTTTCTCGTGTGATATCAAAGGCTGGGATTTTCGCAGGAGCCTTACGAACCCAAGCGTCGGTCGGCTGTTTTTCTGTATTCTGGGGGTATGTCGTAGCTCCACTCTGTGTGACAACATTAATAGTTGCGGAAGGTCTGGGTTCAATTGAAATCATCTAGATGTTCTGCGTAGGGGTACTCTGTCGCGCCTGAATCTTAGCTATGAGCTGCGGGCACTGCTCAATCACATGATCTACCGCGCAGCAGTACCGACATGTCGTAGTGGGGTTCTGATAGTCGCGAGCCAAATGCCCAACTTGGTTACAATTGTAACACACCAACTGGCCTCGGCCTCTTCCGGCCATGCCACCACGGCCTCCAGAAGAACCTCTACCGGAGGCACCCCCCTGGTTTCCGTAGCTATCATTACTTGGGCCATCATTGTGCACCCGGTAGGCGTCATAGGTGCGGCATTCATCCTCATTATGACCTACAGACTTGCAGAAATTATAGTAGGGGTTCTTAGTTCCTTGTCCATACCTTTGTAGTAGGTAACAGTTCTCGGGGCGGTGCTGACCTGTCGTTCGGCAGAGCTCACAATATAGTACTTGTGGTGGAAATGGGTTCGGCGCACCTGTATGCAGGTACTTGCTTACCAGAGGGCACCGTTCCTTTTCGTGACCCTCGGTTCGACATTGTGTACACCAAACCACTTCGCGGTCAGGTGTTCCCTTCTTCATCTCATGAATTTCCAGGGCCATCGCTGCTAGCTACGCTTGGATTTGAGAAATACCAGAATCATTTCCAACGGGGGCAGTTTCTAGCTTCATTGCAATTTCCAGAGCCTCTTGCTGGTTAGCAACCTTCTGTTGCATGAGGGGGGTTCTGATATGTGGTAATAAGGCTGCAATAAACCATTCCTTTTGCTGCGCAGGACTAATGGTAAAGCTGACTTGGTCCAGTAGAACTTTGAATCTCTGGTCAAAGTCCCACACTGATTCACCGCGCTGCTGTTGAATCTCTTTGAGTTCAGTGATGCTCTGTGATTCTGATTTAGGCTTCTTAAATTCTTTGGTTATTGCTGCCTTAATCTCATCTAACATAGGGCTCTGAGTACTGTAGAATTTCATACACCAGGTCAAAGCCCGGTCCCGGAAAGAAGTAATGAGCTGTGCGGCTCTCACATCCAGGTCTGTAATTTTCTTTGCATTCCATACTGCTTCACATAAAAACCAGAACTGTTCTGGGTCCTCTGACCCCGTGCCTTTGAAGATGGGGAGCTTAATATCATCAACTAGGTGGGCCATGGGGGTTCTAGGAGGGTTGGGAGGGGGACAGGATGTCGATGGGGGGGGTTTTACAGGGGCAGATTGACCTGTGGCCGGAATATGTGGACTGGGTTGACTGTCAGACTGCGATGGAATTTCAAGGGTAACAGGGCTTCGCTGCGGGGTGACCGGAGGGTTTCCAACCGAAGGGTTTTCTTCAGAGTCTGACTCTTCAGGATTTACAGGGGAAGACGGGGTAGCCTGACCTAAGGAATAGGAGTCAAAATCTCATTTGTACCTTTTCCCACTTCGCAGCAAACCACTTTGCTCGTCGAAGGTATTATCACTTGCAAACATATCTTAGTACTACTAAGCTAGCAGTCTGATTCAAACAACAATATACCCTTTTCAGCCAATAGTATTTTAATCCTCAATTTTAATGAATTCAAAAACTTACCATGGGGGCCTTTGAATAACCGCTGTTCAACTTCGCTGAAGGAGGTACTTGTGTCAATGGCAAACTCTGTCACGAAGGCTTCCAATGTTCGCGTCGTCCAGAAATCAACAGCGCGGGATACCTCGTTGTTCACATGTTGCACAAGATTGACCCTCGTGGGGGTCCACGTGGGAACCCATCGAGCTTGGAAGTTCATCCTTTTCTCTGTTAACCTAGACAACCACTGGTGCAACTCTATGTGGATACTACCAAAGAAAATTTCATAAGTATCACAAAAAACATACCTTTGTAGAAAGTCACGTGCGCTACAACGCAGATTTGTATTCTCTTTCTCAGCAAATTTCAAATAAGTCTCATCAAGCCAATCCCCGATTTCCTTCACAAAGGGCCTCCAGAACATAGCCCTCGAGGTACGACGTAAACCCCTCTTGAGCAGATACTGAGTTCAACCAGCAACGGAACCAATTTTTTGGGCAATAGGGCAGACCTAGGTTTAATCCTTTTATGTCGCACCAACAAAAGACCCACAGTGTTGGCCCTTTCGGCAACAACCTACGCGCAGGTTGCAGTCTCACCCGAAACAGCTATGGGGTGCCGCAGAATCAGGTTTCTGCAAGCAGAGAGGGATATTACTGTACCTTAGACTTTAATAAACTTATTAATCAACAATTAAATAGCTTTGTCATTAACTCATATACAACTTCGCAGATAGATAAACAACCGTGACTTGCTTAACCCACTACAGGGAATTCACAGCGAAACTTGTTATTAGCATTGATCTAAGTTATCAAATGTATACAGTTATTAATGCATAAAAGACACCAGAAAGAGAAACAACACAAGAAACCACAACACCGGATATAACGTGGTTCACCCCCAGTGTAGGGGTTACATCCACAAACTATGTTTTATTCAACTTGCTACAAAACCATAGTTTGATCTGCGCACTTAGCTGCAGATCCCTTCAGTCCTTAAAAGCCGCGCACAAAGTAGCAGGCCTCTATGCACACAGCTGCAAATATTTCCTTACTCTTCTTACAAACAAAACCCTCTGCGCACACAGCTGCAGAGGTCATCCACGCACACAACTGGGACTTAACCTTTCCTTACATAATCATCCTTAGCTTCGCCTTTCCTTCTTTACATCAAAAAGCCTAACCTCTCTTATTTCCCCAAGTTCCTATTTATATCACACTATTTACAAAAACATGGATTCAAACCATGGGCACCCAAAACCCTAAACCCTGGCCTTAAGCCACGGGTTTATTACAATAGCAAACTTTGACTCAACCCCCCGACACCCCTAAGACTATTTTGAGTCAAAACTCGCAGAGTTACCCATCTTAAGGATCATTGAGGTGCACGCCCCAACAGAAATCATTGATTTTTGCAGAGCTTATATCTGATTTCTCAAGTAAGGAGGAGGAGGAAGCTTGTGAAGATACGTTTGTCGATGAGCACATCTTCTTAATCTCAACTTTAGATCCATGGTATGGAGATATTATCATACATTTACAAACATTGAAGGTCCCTACTCACCTTTCACGGGATGAACGACGATGATTATGTCACGTATCCAAGAGTTACCTCATAGTGGATAACACATTGTACCACCGTGGGGTAGATTCCATTTTACGTAATTGTTTAACTCATGAGGAGGCTGAGCTTGTGCTGAATGATTGCCACAGAGGGGCGTGTGGTGGTCATTTATCTGGGCTTTCTACAGCCCAAAAAATATTGAGAGCATGTTATTTCTAGCTGTCAATCTTTAAAGATTGTGTCAATGTGGTTAATAAGTGCCACCCTTGCCAGGTGTTCACACGTAATATGCGCTCGCATCCTACCCCGTTACATCCAATTATCACCGTCGGTCCCTTCACTAAGTGGGGGCTCGATTTCATGGATTGCAACCCAGCTTCAGCTGGGGGGCATCATCATATTATCGTGGTTGTTGATTACTTCACGAAATGGTCTGAGGATATGCCCACAATTAAATCCAATGATAAGACATCCGCTCACTTTGTATTCAACCAGATTATTACTCGGTTCGGTATTCCGAAAGAGCTTGTCACTAACCATTGTAGGCACTTTCAGAATCAGATGATGGAAGAGTTGGCCTCGAAGTTAGGGTATAAGTAGGAGCATTCTTCTTCTTATTACCCTCAAGTGAATGGACAGGTTGAAGCAGTGAACAAATCACTCAAATCCATTCTCCAACGAACCATTTCACAAAGCAAGACCAATTGGCATATCATGGTATATCCTGCTTTGTGGGATTATAAGACCGTGGTTAAGACTGCCACCGGTTTTTCTCCATATCAGCTTGTACATGGAGTGGAGTCTATATTGCCAGTTGAGTGCGAAATCCCTTCTTTGAAACTAGCCATAGAACTCTTACCAGACACTTCCCCATTGGAGGAATGTTTGGTCCATTTAGAGCAGCTTGATGAGCAGCACTGAGATGCTTTAGTGGCTCTAGAGGTGAATAAGCGTCACGTTAAGGTCTAGTACGATAAATCTGTCTATCCAAGGATATTTAGTGAGGGATATTTGGTCCTTTTGTGGGATCAAGCTAAAGAACCCTTGGGGGCAGGAAACTTTAACCCCATGTGGCATGGTCCTTATGTAGTTAAACATGTGTTAGAGAAGGGCACTTATGAGCTAGTAGATTATGAAGGGATGGCCTTGGCGGAGCCTAGAAATGGGCTCTATCTTAAAAAGTACTATGCATGATTTTTAGCCAGGGCTAACTATTGTATATTATTGTACAGCATTTTTCATAGTTAGGTTTTTCTTATGGTGATCGGGTTTTTTTATTAGCTTCCATTTCTTATGGCAGATATCTATGGAGTCTTCCTTCTATATAGGATTCACAGATGGTGCAAGCTGTCACACTCAACACTCAGCCTCTGCTGCTTGGGTGATTTATACTCCTATGGGTCAAGTATTGTCTTCAGGAGGCGTATGTTTACGGCCTTCTTCAAACAATGTTGCTGAATATAGTGCCATTATTGAGCTTCTATGGGATTCCATTTCACATGGTGTTCTATCTCTTGAGGTACGTCTTGATTCAGAGTTAGTAGTGTCATAGCTTAATGGCTTGTATCATGTTAGAGATCCAACATTATTACAGGTATTCTTACATGTGAGATTGTTAGAACGGCAATTTGACAACATAACATACATACATGTTCCAAGAATTTATAATCAAGTTGTTGACTCATATGCTAACTACGTGTTAGATTGGCATTTGTTTCATAGACAGTAAGCTCATCACAAACATACATTTTTACACATGTAAATAAATAAACTGATCATCATAAAAAAAATTCATTAAACATCCAAAATGTGATAATACATAGTGTCATAATACAAAAATGGGGCTTCCGAGCCACCAAAATATAAATACACAGTAGTACAAAATGTATCACTCCCAGGTAACTAATCCTAACGAGGAGGAGGGGGGTTCTGATCGTGGAATGTCACCACGGCTCTAGCTAGTCATCTAAACAACCGCACCCATGCTCATGGCACACCCACCACCTGACGTTGCATGGCCTCAGGCAAGTCCTCAACCTGCGCCATGGGTACCCTGTGTGTCAGCCACACGAAGTTGGTATGAATGCTTTGGAGCTTTTGCTCTGCATCCACACCCGTAATATCATCTCCTCTTCCTCTCTGTCTATGACAAGGGAAGCCTTCAGGCCACCGTGGTTCTACATCTGCATACATATGATAGGATGTCACTATGTGTTGTCACACAAAAACATGTCTTTTTGATTCCATATATCAAAAAACACAAAAAAAATTAAATAAATAAAAAAAAGAGGGTTAGGATTCATTACCAATGTCACTGTATTCCGATCCTGGTGATAATGGCATGTCGGGGTCTCCCCGAAAATCTATCCCCGCATAGGAGTAATCATCGATGGCAACTATCTACCGTCGCCACCATGGAAAGAAATCAGCTGGATAGGGGTTGGACACCCTACCTCCACCCAGTCTGTGCATCACATCTGCCCAATGTCGTTGGGATGGATCTCGAACCTCGTGAAGAGGAACGTCAACTCTAGGGCTCAATCCTAGAACACACTCAAAGAAAAACATGTTCAATATGATACTGAAATTGAAGTTTCATACTCTACCCATCTTGCACTCACTAAGCTGGTGTTTCATGTTTCCCAGTAGTGCAGTGCTCCAATCGTACACCATGGGTCTCATGCACTCCACCTCATAGAACATCAGAGGCTGTGAGGCCTGGTGGAGTGAGGCTAGCCCTGCTATCCTGCCCAGTGTCAGTAGTATGGCCTTTAGGCCTAGCACCTGCATGGAGTTAGTTTGGATTTGAATCCTGACCTTCTCCATGTCTGGATAACAATACATGGCTATGTACTCATCTATGGTGAGGCCACCTCCGTGCTCGCGGGATCATAGATTCACCACTTCCCCCTGTCGAGAAAGTCCAGTAATAAATTATATGTCCTCCACTTCTATGGTGAGGGACATCCCATTGATTTGGAAAGACTCTGAGTCAAGATCCCAGTAGTCTACTAGCATCTGTAGTAGTCTTGGTTTGGTTCTTAAGCCACCAAGACACCAAAACTTGTAGAGCCTGCATGCACAAAGAGCCTGTTGTGCCATTAGATCACCATGTACTGCTTCTTCTACATCCATGTGCTCACGTTCTCTCCATTCTAGAACCATCCTGCACATTTAAATCAAGTTTGGGTCATTAGAAGTCTTTAAAAAAACTTGACCACGGTCGCATATGTGACTGTTTGCTAAACAGTTGCGTATGTATGCAAATTTGAGGGATTTTTCCACGTATATCCATCCCTATACATGGAAAATCCTCGATTTCCATGTGGGCCAAGGCACACACTTCAGGATGGCCTAGAAATCAAAATAGACCATGGAAAATTGAAAATTTTACATGAAAATGAAAGAGCAGGGCATGGGAAATTACCTGGAAAAAACAGTGTCAGATTCCATTGACTGGATCTCCCGGAATTCGCGTTTGAAGTTCTCAGCTCAATTGGGTAAAAATTTCAAATGTTATATAATGTTTTGAATTTTTTACTATTTATAAAAAAATTTCAAATTTTTGAAAATTTTTACCCCCTTTTCTATAGTTTTGGACCATTTCTAATCCTTTTGGACCGTTTTTTACTAATATATGATGTAGGAGACCATTTTGAGCGCCGTTTCAACCATTGTTTTGACCCGTTCATGCCAATTTTAGGTATCATGTCTAAACTAGCATATAGGTTAGGTTTCACCACCATTTGCATTTTGCATGACCTTATGACCATTTCATCATAACTGTAGGTATGAACCCATTCTATCTTGTCACGGAGCCTTCTTATTGTTTTAGAAGTGGCATGATTTGAATGGTAGAGCTGGACCTTACATGGGTACCCTAGTTAGCGCCTTATTTGTATTTGGTACCCATGCTGACAGTTTTGTCCTTTAGGGTGTGGGAGTCTGTTGTATAGTATTGCCATGACATTTCGCAAGAGCCTCATACTCCTGTTGATCTTTTGCTGGCCTATTTCCCCTGGACTTCCTTATGTCAAGTTGTAATTGTAGTATCATGAGCTTTGCCTGCCTCATTTGAGCCTTATGTCAGTTTCCCTGACTTTGAGTATCAGCCATATAGCCCGAGCTTGTCTCATGTCTAGGCACGCAGAGCCATTTTGTATATCCTTTGTAGCTTGATTCCCTATTTTTACCGAGAGGGGACTTTCCCCCGAGTGTCGCTATCCTACACATGTATCCTTGCATTGAGCATAGGTATGTTCCACTGCTTGGAACCAGTTTGTTTTCCCATTTGACACTCGTTTCCTCCTAGTCTATTACTTTAAAGCAATTTTATTCTTTTTCAAGCTTTTCAAATGTTTGAAAAAGTCCAAAAAAAAATAAAAAACCAAAAAGATGGACAAGAAAAGATGTTATCTTTGGTAGCAGTCGAGTCATGTCACCTTCGAACATAGCACTGTATATCACATCCATTGGTTGGGTTAATAGTTTGAATTTAGGAGCTGTACTCATTTATCTGAGTTTATCTCCACTGACTGGTTAAGCTTCCAGTCCCTATGGAGCCTCTATCGATGCCTCCTGTTTCGCAGAGATGTCCCATTTTTGCATATCGAGTCTATGCTACCTACATTCAGTCACCATTTTCCTTTATGCTCTTGTTCGAAGGAAGTTGAAACCTGAGTCGGTCATTCCTCAATTATCTTGAATTTGCATGTCGGTCATTCCCAGTATAGTTACTGATTCGTGCACCTTATGATCGAGTCCTTCCACATTATATAGTTTTGTTGAGTACCTCGTGTTGGATGATGGGGGATGCCTCAATTCCCTCCTTCCAGTGGATTTCATCCCATCGATTTCAGATCATTTATTCTGGGATAGGAATATAGAGTCATTTTTTAGGGCCTTGAGACTTGTAGTCATCAGTGGTAGGTTCTCTCGCCATCGAAATTTTTTTTGGGAATACATCAATGTCCCCTGATCAGTGGATTCTCTCAAGTGTTCAACCTCAACACATTTATTCACACTTGTTAGTTTTCACTCTAGTACCTTGATTCCCATTTTCATTGTCAGTGGGTGATCTCACGTCTGTTAACGGTATACATCAATGACCGGTAATCAGACGATGGACGACTATGTTCGACCTCAACACCTCTATTCACATAGTAGGACATGTACTCGTAGCGGTTTGTGTAGAAGACCTTCTAGACTAGTGGCATCTTATATATGCTACCTCCTTGATCATGCCAGTGTTCATGAGATTTCATCTCTCGTGACTTGATTCCAGTATATGTCAGACATTTCCAGCCATTATGGAGATCTTGATCCATTATATATATTCAGTCTTCATGGAGATCATGATCCTTTATATATCTTCATCTTAGAGATTCTAATCTATTTATATTGTACGTGGTGATGACCACATATGTCATATTGTATCATTCCTATTCATGGCCATTGTACTCGTATGTATCCGAGACTGCTATATGTATTTGTTGTTATGTGCAGAGTTGTATCATTGTATAGTGTTGATTGGATGGTTGGTCCTTCCACTGGTTTCTTCATCACTTCACTTCTGCAATGGACTTATAATGTATTTCGGTCATCGTATGACCCCTCTGACCTCACACATTAGGGGGCATTTGTTATAGCTGATTTTACCACACATGGTGAATCACATTTTTATGGCATTCCCTGTCCCTCTGAAGACTCCTTAGACCCCATGGACCATTTTTGTTCCTTTTATGTTTCCAAGATCATCCCTAAAAACATGCAAATATTTTCATACTTGACTTTTAAACCCTTTCTCATGTATATACGTAGGTTTGACCCCTAAAACTGTGTACATCGGGATATGTGCAAAAGGCCAAATTCTTTTGGAGTTTTCCTTGATGTGGATCTGACTTACTTGTCTCCTATTCTTCCATTTTCCTTGAGATCACTCGGATTCAACCTTTCATTACCCCATTGAAGAGATATATAAGGAACCCTTTGGATACATTGAAGGCATGAGGAATTGAGAGCAAGCGAACTATAGTCCATTGTTGCTAGAACTTGTGCTTGAGTCTACATCCCTTTGTCCCTTGGAGCACTTTTGTGTTCTTCCCAAGCTTGCCCTCTGCTTGTGAGCTTGCTATCGAGAGATGGAGAATTGAAGTGGTGGAGGCCCAAGAGGGGGACTTAGTTTCTCTGATTCACAGACGTGCCAACAGAGGTTGTATTCATTGTAATCTCTAATTTTATAATAATAGAAATATTTTTTCCTGTCCAATAATGTGTATTTGAATGAATGTTTGAGACATGGATGATTTCAAATGCTTATATGTTATTGATTATATATGCTAGAGTAGATCTAACAAGATTATATATAGCATGCTTGTCTTGTTTATTGAATGTTGAGGAAGCAATTTATCAATTCAAGCTGGAGTTGGAAAGATCATCGGTGATCCACATCAACCATCTAGAATAAGGTACGAATTGAGATCCTTTAGTGTTATATATTTGGTTTCTCTAGCATATAGGAAAGGATTGATTTCTAGAGTCAAGCTCTCTGTTGTGGTACCCCAAGCCATAGGAATTTCTCTCCATAACATCAAGGACTCCAAGCGACACCTGATTCTGAAATATTGCAGTGATCTACACGGGAACATATGAACTGAGCTGGAATTCCTCAACATCTCTTCACTTTTATTTTCCTATTAGTATGCTGTCAAAATCAAGGAGAAATTTTAAAAAAAGAACAAGAAAGACTCTAGACCTGCAAATCCACCACAGAAGCAAGGCAAGGGAAACCCTAGCCCATAGGATACAAGAAAGAAAAGGACAACCAGTCCCTACCACAAGCAAAGAAGGGGGATGGAAAGGCAAATAAGGATGTCGGTAAGTGGTGTGAATTTCATAAAATCCCTTGGCACAACACTGATGAATGTCATTCAAAGCATTCATTAGTGGCTGAGATCAAATCTTCAGAATCATATTCAATTCTAATTCTGAACCCAATGCCACAGCCACAGACAAAGGGAAGCAGATCATTGATGAAAACCCCACTACCACTATTGCTACTGCATCAATTCAACTAAAGGATCCTAAAGAGTTAGAGGAATAGGATCTCCTGCTCCATTCGCAGATGTGGGTGAAGGGAATCCCACTACATTTCATTGTTGACAATGTTAGCCAAAAGAACCTAATCTCAGCAAAAGTCCTCAAGAGATTGGAGCTTCTGACAACACCACACCCACAACCCTACAACATATATTAGCTAATCCAAGGATGAGGTATCTGAATTACTCAACAATTCCTCCTACCATGGAATCAATCCTTTCAAAGATGAGGTTTATGTGTGATGTGGCCCCACTTGAAGTCTGTGATATTCTTTTAGGAAATCCATATATGTGTAAGCACCATGTTGTATATGATTCACAGCCTCACAGTGTCATTGTTACTTTGGGAGGAAAAATCTATCGGATACTAGATACATTTACACCTAAGACAGTCTTGCAAGCTAGGAAGATAATCTCCCACATCAGAAAATTATTCCTCTTCACAATTATGTTTGAAGGAGAACATCAGATTACATCCACACCCTCAGCACAGGGTATCTATGCTCATCAGACACAAGAACAAAATACATTCATCGTTTTCTCATCCATCTGAGTACCTCTAAGATGCAAGGTGACCCATTCAAGTTGCTCGTCCAAAAAAAATCATCCACACAGCAATTACAGCCCTCTTGGGATGCCAAAGAAAAGCAACATCTCTACTTCAACAAATATCGCATGAGGAGATCAACTCAACACACATTTCGAGATATGATACGGGATTCAAAGCAATGCAGACCATTGATTCCTAAGGAGGGAGGATTGATAAAGATGGAAACCGGTGGCCACCCACCTATTCCACTAGCTCAAAACATTTGTCCATTGTGGCAATTCACTAGTTAGTTTTCTACGGTTTTTTGGGTCCCAAACTTCTGGAGTTGTTTTGAGGCCCTAAACAACGTTTTTTTGGAAATTCAGGTGGCCAAATATATGTCATTGGCATCCATTTTTCCATAATCAAAATTTGTAAATCTCAGATAGATCTTTCCAATGAGCTATCGAGCGCCCAAATCAGAGATTGTATGCACAATTTATGACCTTTGGAAGTTGAATATTCAACTTACCACCTTGGGGCTGCAAACTTTATGATAGTTCATCTTCTAGGGTTATGTTTTGGACTTTTGGGGCTCTCACACTCGTCCTTATTATAAATAGGCCCCTTTGGCCTCATTTGGTATTCATCTTTGCACAAATGAGCGTCACAATGACATCTCTTCTCAGAGATAGCTACCACCATTCTAGCTATTGTATTATAGTTTGTTCTATTTCTACCATTTAATACAGTATGTGTTTATTGTATCTCTGTTATCTTTACAAAATGTCTATGATTATGATTATGTATTTGTTCTTTCATTTCATTCACACATAAATCTAGATCAGTGGTATCAGAGCAATATTCTCTTTGATTGTTTCTCGGCACATGTCCCCGACGAGGTCACGATATAGAGAGTTTGGTCTCAAACTAGTTTCACTTGATCACTCTCATCGCCCCAAATGAACTCCCATGGTGGAAGAAAAGAGAGATGACAGAGAAGGAGATCCTATCAAATCATTGCTCAATGAAGCCCTCACATGACAAAGGAATGAGATGATGGATAGTTTCACCCAAATCCTTCTACATATGTCGATAGCGGCAAGTTCATCTTCAACGAGCAGCCAGTTTGGGGATGCAAATCCTTTCAAGTTACAAGTTAACATTTTATATTCCTTTATTTGAAGGCCAGATCGGTGCATATGCCCTAGATATTTGGTTGAATTTTCTAGAAGGGTATTTCTCTGTCCACAATTTCTTCAACAAGGAAAATATCACCTTTCGTCTCCTTAAAGCATTCCCCGTGTCCAAAATAGGTGGGGTACTTGTTTGTGCCAGAAATTGTTTCTAAGGCTATGAAGAAACAAGCCAACACAATCTCAAAAAACTCAATAAAGTAAACTAGGTTTTAGGGTTTCTGGAATGTTTTCTTGGTTGTAAATTTGGTGACAAACAGGGAATACACTCATGAGCTAAACAAGAACTAAATCATAAGCAAGTAAAGACAAAGATGCATAATATAATCACCAGAATCCAACAGAACATGATAATAAAGTTCATTCACAAAAGATAGGCACTACCAGCAAAGAAACCATAAATCAGTAATGAATTTATCAGTTATGCAACTAAATAAGTCAAAAATGAAGCCAAAACATGTACTGAAGGGTGAAAAAGATCATATATTTCATAATCTGTCATCAAATACATATGAGAGTTATAATACTTAGCTCACAAATAAGTCCAAAAGACCTCCTGAAGTCATCCAAAAATCGAACCCCACTTCTGTCTTTCTCATCTATCTAAATACTATTCCTCAACAAAAATCAGTTAGGGTTAAAACCCTAACTGTCTTCAGCTAGCTACTCGATGAGATAAAGTTAAATTACAATTTACAAAATATTATATTTTCAAAACATAGTAAACAACTAACTAACTAAAGTCTTTCTCAAAAAGACATAACTGACTAACTAACAAACTCAAAGGTCCTTTGCAGCTTTAGCTAGCAAGGCTATTCCATCCAAAGCTTGGGCTTTCTTTCTGGCTCTCTTCTGCTTATCTTCCAAATCAGCTACCCTTCTTGTAAGTTCTTCATTCTGCTTCTGCAAGTCACTGATAGTCTACTTCAGCTCTGTATATTGCACATCAGTGTTTCTTTTTCTCTTCAGAGCCTCCTTAGAAACTGCTATTAGCTCTTGATAATGTTCATTGACTTCCTGTAAATCCTCTCTGAGCCTTTTATTTGCTAGGATGAGGCCATCATTAGTCTCTTGTAGGTAATCCATTTGATATATGTACTGTTTAATAGTTCTTTGCATGATCTCCCTGTCTAAATCAATAACCTTCCCTGTTGGGGTATCTTGTACATCACTGGGCATCCATGGTATATTTAGTTTCCTAAAAATATCTTCATCTTCTTGTAGTAGATTTGCAGAAATATCAGGAATACTAGGGTTTTCCTAAATGTCTGTTTCCTTAGGGATAGCTTCATCTATTAATAGCTGGTCCTCATCATAAGAAACTTCAGTTTCTTTTTCCTATTGTTGTTTTAATAGTTCATTTCTTAATTCAGCAAATATTGCAGATAGCTTAGTCTCAGTGTGACTTGAATCTTCTACTGACTGTAATGGCCTTTTCTCTTTTGCAGAATGAAGAGATGAACTTCTTACAACTGCTTCTTTCTTCCTTCTACTATTATCTTTGTCAATTTTTGGTTTTTCATCTGAAGAAATATCATCAAGAACAGTCACCTCTTTAGTATTCAAGCTAGGGTTAAGTAGTTTTTTCATACTCAACCTTAACTTATTTATTGGCCTAGTTTTAGGCCTCCAAGCTGGGCCCAATTCTCCCATCATATTCAAGCTTCTTCCTTGGTGTTTGACTGTAGAAAACTCCATGACTTCAATCTTGTTCTTCGTTTTCCTAGATCTGATTGTCTTGTTTTCCAGAATGGAAAATTCCTTGCATGTACTAACCCTAGATTCAGTTTTGGCAATGGATTCATCTTCCTCTAAAAGATAACCTTCATCCTCTAATAAGATAGTGATGGGGCTTCTTTGCCTATCCTGGATGCCTTCTTCTTTAACAGAAATCTACTCTGTAACAGCAGTCTTCTCCTTCATGACAGCTTCTGCTGTTGCCCTACCCTGCACAGGCTGATCCTCTTTATGTGTAAACAGTGAATATTTACCTTTACTATCAGCTGCAAACTTTTGAGGTTCATTGTCATCCTTCAAGGGCTCTGGTGCCTCTTCAAGTTTAATCTCTTTCTTGTCTTCAGAATTGATCTTCTGACCTAGTTTCCTAACTAGGGTTTTCCCTTTATCCACCTGCTTTTTGATTTGTTGCTCCTCTTGTTTGATTTGAAAACCAGTCCAGAAAAGAAACTAATTCCATGTCTTCCCTTCCTTTTGTAAAGCAGTACTAATGATGAGCTTAATCAACCCATGGTGGAAGATGGATTGTGAAGTATGATCTTGATGCCCCTTGACTCTACTAGACATCTTCTGCAGACTTTTGAACAAGAAGAAAGGAAGGCTCATTTTGGATACACCAACCATATGCTGTAAAAACCTAAAATGGTATTTGAAGACATCGGCATATCTGCCTTCACAGGTGATATAGCTTTGCAAAATTCTAATGGGTTCCACCCACTCACTTCTGAAATTTTGGATCAGTATGTCTTTGCTCCAGTCTGGGGTAATATTAGGTAACAGATACCTCTAGGCATCAAAAGTGAAAGGTAACTTTTTAAACCAAATTTCACCTTCATTTTTTATTCCTGTAGCTTCTGCAATTAGCTCCATAGTTAGCTTGAACCTCAGTGTATCAAAAACTATCATGTCCTGATTATAGCTTTTGGCAAATTGATAAGAAACCTCAGTGTTGTAACCATCAATATTTTTGAAGAAATCTAGCCACCCAGCCTTCTGGAAAAGCTCTACACAACCTGGGAATTTCTCAATCCAACTTACATCGGTGGGCTCAGCCCTATTTATTTTGCCACTTTTACCCATATTCTTCAAAGGCTGAATTCTGTGTATTTCTAGGGTTCTATCAATAACCTAACAGCTCCTTTTTCCTCCTCAAGCCTCTAAGGTTTTGATTATGAGCTTTCCTCAATATTCCTTGACTATTTTCTTTTTGTTTTTAATGCAGGATAATCTTTACCACAGGCTCAAATGATTAAGGTCACAGAATTCTCCACACTCCTCACTAAAACTGCTGGTGAAACTAGCTATCATCCCCGCTACTCATTTAGAGAATAAACCATCTCCAGAATCTATGACAACACGTGTATTGTGGTCCTATAAAAAATAACCCTAAATGCCTTTAAATGCAACTTATGAGTTGTCTCTGTGCAGAAAAGGTTTTACACAAGTGATTTCAGCTGCCAGCTTCCTATATCAATTTGAGGTTTCTAAGATCAACTGAAAATTGTTTATCTAATAGATGAGCAGATATAAAAAAAATCTTCTATCTGCTCCCATTTTCTTTAAGCACCAAAAACAGTAAGCTTTAACACCTAATAAAATTATGTCTTCCTGCAATTTCAAATATTCGGCTCCTTTGTTGCATTGTTACAGGCAGCAAATCAATTTGTGAAATTTGGACACCACAGAATACACAGCTCTTCACCCTGTCATCTTTTCAGGCTTCGAAAAGTTAATGGTTCAATGTAATGCTACCTTTCAACCTTCCACTCACCACAGCATCTCAAATTATTTTAAACAGATATTTCTTCGGCAGGAATCTTATTCAAAGGCATAACTTAACGTTTCCTTTAACCAATTTTAACAGAACAGACTTTACCGAGAAAGCCCCAAATTAGCAGCTAGTAACAGGTTATCGTGGAATACCTCCTTTATGTCTCACTGTAGTCGTTTAAAATCATTGCTTGAGCTATTTGATTATCCAATTTGAGTGAACAGGTGCTTTCGGATCTCTAATTTACTTCCAGGTGGCACAAAGAGAAAGCCCTAATTTCCTGTGTAACTGTGAAAAACCCCGACTATGCTCTGTAACAGCAACCTCTGGTTTTTTGGCAGATGCCATCGGTCCACTTAAGTCTTCAGCTTCGTATTACATGCATAGAATAACTTCCCTCACATCAAACTCAGTCTATGCCTCTATCTGTCATGATGAGTTGCGTTCTAGCTGATGATAACCATGATCTCTTCCACGACACGAACCCACCTGTTTTCATGATGATTACTAAAACAACACGTAACAAAATCCTTAAATCATGCGATTAGTCACTTAGGAATTGAAATCGTGTGAAATTCAGCTTAAAAAACGGTAATTTCTATGCGCGTGATATTCTTGTAGCACCACTGTGTTAATTTTTCATTGTTGCGCTACAAGAATAATTTGAATTCAATTTTGGCGCAATTTTAAACTTTTTTTCCACTTTGCATGAGGTTTAAGTGATGTTTAAGTGATAACTATGCTCATGATGTAATTTTTGAATCCATTACTCAACATATTGACCTTTAGAACCCTTCAAAAACCTAAAAGGACAAAAATAAATAAAAATCTAAAGGCAAAGTTCAAAATTTTGCTTAAAAAACCAAAAATTTCCTAAAAGAAGTAGAAAAACAAACTTAAGTAAATGAGCAAGCAAACTTGGAATAAAAATTCCAATCAAACATAAAATTTGAAGAAACAAGTTCCTGACTTAACAGTACTTATTGGGAGCAAAACTCATCAGACGAATCTGGAATGTATGAGACAAATCCCACTTGGGCCTCTTTCGTAGATGTCTTCAAGGAACAGTATTAGCCTGTGGGGAACTATGATGAACATTACACCAAATGGACCATTATATGTCAAGAGAGGGACCAGACGGTGTCGGGGTACACCAACAACTTTCATACCTTGCCAACAAAGTTGGGTATCAAGGACTCCAAGCGGCACCTGATTCTAAAATATCGTAGTGGTCTACATCGATACATCCGAACTGAGATGGAATTCCTCAACATCTATTCACTTGGATCTTCCTATCGGTTATGTTGTCAAAATCGAGGAGAAATTTTGACAAAAGAACAAGCGAGACTCTGGACCTGTGAATCACCACTGAAGCAAGGCAAGGGAAACCCTGGCCCACAAGATACAGGAAAAGAAAAGGACAACCAGTCCCCACCACAAGCAAAGAAGGGGGATCGAAAGACAAATAAGGACACCAGGAAGTGGTGTGAATTTCATAAAATCCCTTGGCACAACACTAATGAATGTCACTCAAAGTAGTCATTAGTGGATGAGATCAAATATTCAAAATCAGATCCCGATTTCGATTCTGAACCCAATGCCACAACCACAGACAATGGGAAGCATATCATTGATGCATACCCCACTGCCACTGTTCCTACCACATAGATTCAAATAGAGGATCCTAAAGATTTAGAGGCATAGGAGCGCCTCTTCCACTCGCAAATGTGGGTGAAGGGAATCCTACTACATTTTTTTGTTGACAATGGTAGCCAAAAGAAAATGATCTCAATAAAATTCGTTAAGCGATTGGAGCTTCTGACAACACTGCACTCGCAACCATACAACATCAGTTAGCTAAGCCAATGACGAGGTATCCACATTACTCAACAATTCCTCTTACCATATGGAATCAATCTTTTCAAAGACGAGGTATTATGTGATGTGGACCCACTTAAAGTGTGTGATGTTATTTTAGGACAACCATATATGTGGAAGCGCCATGATGTATATGAGTCATGGCCTCACAGTTTCATTGTTAATTTGGGAGGAAAACTATATTGGATACTAGAGATAGTCGCACCTAACACATTGTCACAAGGTAGGAAGATAAGCTCCCACAACAAAAAATTATCCCTTTTCACAATTGTGTCTGAAGGAGAACATCATATTACATCCACACCCTCAGCACAGGGTATCTATGCTCATTAGAAACAAGAAAAAAACATAGACATTGTTTCCTCATCCATCCGACTATCTCTATGATGCAAGGCCAAGCATTCAAGGTGCTCCTCCAAAAACAAATCATCCACACATCAATTACATCCCTCTTGGGATGCCAAAGAAAAGCAGCCTCTCAACTTCAACAAATGTCACACCAGGAGATCAACTCAACATAGAATTCAACATATGATACGGGATTCAATGCAATGGAGACCATTTCTTCCTAAGGATGGAGGAATGATCCAGATGAAAACCGGTGGCCACTCACCTATTCGACTGGCTCAAAACAATTGTCCATTGTGGCAGTTTCCTAGTTATTTTTCTACGGTTTTTTCAGGTCCCAAACTTTCAAAGTTGTTTTAAGGCCCTAAACGATGTTTTTTGGTAATTAGGGTCGCTAAATGTTCACTATTAGCTTTCATTTTACCACATTCGAAAGTTGTAAATATCTGATAGATCTTTCTAACGAGCTATTGGGCGCCCAAATAAGAGATCACATGCAAACATTATGACTCCGGGAAGTTGATTGTTGAACTTAACACCTTGGGGCCGCAAACTTTATGACGGTTCATCTTCTAGGGTAATGTTTTGGAATTTTTGGGTTCTCAACCTCATCCTTATTATAAATAGGTCCCTTTGGCATCATTTTGTATTCATATTTGCACGGATGAGCATAACAGTCACATCTCTTCTAAGAGATAGCTACCACCATTCTAGATATTGTATTACAATCTGTTCTATTTACGCCATTTAATAGAATATGTGTTTATTGTATCTATATTATCTTTGAAAAAAAATTGTGATAATGATTCTGTATTTTTTCTTTTATTTTGTTCACGCATAAATATGGATTAGTGGTATCAGGGCAATCTTCTCTTTGATTGTTTCTCAGCGAATGTCCCTGATGAGGTCAATATATAGAGAGTTTGGTCTCGAGCTAGTTTCACTTGATCACTCTCGCCGCCCCAAACGACCTCCCATGGTGGAAGAAAAGAGAGACGATGGAGCATGAGATCCTATCAAATTGTTGCTTGAGGAATCCCTCGCATGACAGAGGAACGAAATGATGGATAGTATTGCCCAAATCCTTCTACAAATTCCAGCAGAGGCAAGTTTATCTTCAATAAGCAGTCGGTTTGGGAATGCAACTCCCTTCAAGGTACAAGTTAACTTTGATATTCCTTTATTTGAAGGCCATATTGATGTATATTCCCTAGATAATTGGTTGAATGTTCTAGAAGGTTATTTCTCTATCCATAATTTCTCCGACGGGGAAAAGAACACCTTTGCTCTCCTTAAGGAAGTCCCCCATGTCCAAAATTGGTGGGGTACTTATTGGGAGTAAAACTCATCAGAGGAGTCTAGAATGTTTGAGACAAATCCCACTTGGGCCTCTATCATAGATGTTGTCAAAATTATTACCCTTTGGGAAACTATGATGACCAGTACAAAAAATGGACCATTTTTCATTAAGAGAGGGACCACACAGTGTCAGAGTACACCAACAACTTTCATACCTTGTGCACAAAGATGGGTATCAAGGATTCCGAGCAGCACCTGATTCTGACATGTTGTAGTGGTCTACATCGATACATCTGAACTGAGATGGAATTCCTTGACATCTCTTCACTTGCATCTACCTATCGGTATGCTATCAAAATCGAGGAGAAAATTTGACAAAAGAACAAGCGAGACTATGGACCTGCAAGTCAACCGCAAAATCAAGGCAAGGGAACCCCTGGCCCATAGGGTATAGGAAAGGAAAAGGACAACCAATCCTTGCCACAAGAAAAGAAGGGGGATGGAAAGACAAATAAGGACACCAGGAAGTGGTGTGAATTTCATAAAATCCCTTGGCACAACACTGATGAATGTCGTTCAAAGTAGCCATTAGTGGCCGAGATCAAATCTTCATAAACAGATCCTGATTCAGATTCCGAACCCAATGCCACAACCGCAAACAATGGGAAGCAGATCATTGATGCGAACCCCACTGCCACTGTTGCTACCATAGAGATTCAAATAGAGGATCCTAAAGAGTCATAAGCAGAGGAGCGCATCTTCCACTCACAGATGTGGGTGAAGGGAATCCCACTACATTTCATTGTTGACAATGGCAGTCAAAAGAAATTGATCTCTCAGTAGAAGTCGTCATGAGGTTGGAGCTTCCGATAACAACACATCCACCACCTTACAAAATCGGTTGGCTAAACCAAGGATGAGGTATCAACATTACTCAACAATTCCTCCTACCATATGGCATCAAGCCTTTCAAAGACAAGGTACTTTGTGATGTGGCCCCACTTAAATTATGTGATGTTCTTTTAGGACAGCCATATATGTCGAAGCGCCATGCTATATTTGAGTCATGATATCGTAGTGTCATTGTTACTTTGGGAGGAAAATTCTATCGGATATCAGAGACAGATGTAACTAACACATTCTCGCAAGGTACGAAGTTAAGCTCCCACATCAAAAAANGCACCATGCTATATTTGAGTCATGATATCATAGTGTCATTGTTACTTTGGGAGGAAAATTCTATCGGATATCAGAGACAGATGTAACTAACACATTCTCGCAAGGTACGAAGTTAAGCTCCCACATCAAAAAATTATTCCTCTTCACAATTGTGTCTAAAGGAGAACATCATATTACATCCACACCCTCAATACACGGTATCTATGCTCATCGGACACAAGAAAAAAGAAGATTCATTGTTTCCTCATCCATCCAAGTACCTCTATGATGCAATTCCATGCATTCAAGGTGCTCCTCCAAAAACAAATCATCCACACAACAATTACAGCCCTCTTGGGATGCCAAAGAAAAGCATCCTCTCCACTTCAACAAATGTCGCACCTAGAGATAAACTCAACTCACAATTCGAGATATGTTACGGGATTTGATGAAATGGAGGCCATTTCTTCCTAAGGAGTTTGGATTGATCCATATGGAAACCGGTGGCCACCCCCCTATTCCACTGGCTCAAAACAATTGTCCATTGTGGTAGTTTGCTATTTATTTTTCTACGGTTTTTCGGGTCTGAAAATTTTGAATTTGTTTTGAGGCCCTAAAC
>LPNX011186190.1:0-14764 GCA_001517045.1 Pseudotsuga menziesii
TTCATCCATTAAAACGTGGGCCCTCTCCAATAGTAGCGTGGGTCCCTTCCATTTGGTGGCGCCTCCTCTAGATTAGCGTGGGCCCTCCATACCATAGCGTGGACATTCCAAATGAATGTGCCCTCTCTATATTACATAGTGCCTCCATCTTTTAAATGATAACTCTTCCATCTTTAGCGCCTCTCCAATAGTGCGGGTTTTCTCCTTTTATGCAAACGCCCCATCTCCAGACTTGGTGGCGCCTCCCTATTGTGGTAGCGCCTTCTTCTTATTTGGAGGTTTTATGCATGGACGCCTCCCTTTAGACTTAGGGTTTAGACCACCTTTAAACTTGGGAATCCTTTAGCTAGGCTTTAGGTTTTTAACCTTTGCTCCAAAATTATGTTTAACCTTAGACTTAGGCTAAAATAAATTTCATCTTAGATTTAAAAATTTTCAATTAAATTTTTAAATTTTCCCCATATTGACTTAGGAAAAATTAAAAAAATAACTTGAAAAATTAATATCTAGGCCATGGGGGGGTGAAAAACTTTGGAATAAGTTTTACTAGGCTTAGGAATCCCCCAACCAACTTACCATGGCATTTCTTGATTTTTTACTTCAAAATCAAAAAATGTGAATTTTGACTTAGGGAAATTAATTAATTCCCTAGGAAAAATAGACCTTGCTTAGACAAAAATGGTCTATCTCCTCAACCACTCATCAGAATGACATGGGACTCGAAGCAGTGGCTTTAGGGGGTTTCATAGCAATTAACTTTGCATTTATAGCCCCTATTACAAAATTCCATGCTTGAGCAATTACATTATTATATCAAAATTGAGTTAATTAATCACCAAGGGGTGAAATTAATTAACTAGGAAAAAATAAATAAAATACAACAACACAACGAAACTCCGCAAGACTCTAGACAAATGCCTAGCATGGTCATGAATCACACTTTAAAGCCTTAGCCACCTCATGGAATTGACTGGTAGAACGCCCGTCACCACTTTGGAGGATTTTGAGTGAAAACCAAACCGATTAAACTCGTTTGTACAACAAGATCAATTGGAAAGGGAAAAACCCCTCGATGAGGGGACTTCCCTAACAACCCGTTCCATGGTGTGGCATCCGTATCATATGACCCACACTAGCACATAAAATTACATTAATTTTCCCACGCAGGGGAGCGGACATTTCGTTTTACAAAGGGGCAATAGCCCTGCAGAAGTGAAAAATCCTCAGATTCTTCTAAGGTACAATTATGTACAACTTCATGTACATGGAGTTGGAGTGGGAAGTGTACGTGGAGTTTGTAGGCAGTCTACCAAAAATAGAACGATTCCTTAACTCCATTTGCCAGAGTTGCTCATGGTTAAGAGAGCCACTTTTTAGATGGACAGAGAGGAAGAGTTTGGTAGTTGATGGGGGTATCATTGAGTTCAGGGCACGCTGAATTTCCAAATAATTACATCTGCCAGTACGGGACTTCAGCCTTAAGTTTGGTTTCAGTTACGTAGCCCCTTGAGGGAATCGACTTTGCTACGTGGAGCTGTGATCAGATTTTTTTAAATGGGGAGCTTTTAGTTAAGTTTGGTTTTAAACCTTTAGTTAAACGAAGGCTTCATTATGATGAAGGGACCTTTGGTCAAATTGATTACCCAAAGTCTTGAACACACTTTAGATATGTAAGGGTCTTTAGTGGAGAGAAAAGTGGATCTTCATCCATCTTTTTATTTTAAGTTTTTATTGTTTCTTTTTTGATAAAGGTATGAGAATGGCTTGTGGAGCCTATAAAGGTCCAGCTTTCTCTTTTGTAATGGGGAATCTTTGGGCTGGAAGGATTTTTCCCTAGAGCTAATAAAGAAAAAATATCATGTTGAGTTTTTGGGATATGTTGGGTTTCTCTATCGTGGTTTCGGGTTTTCATAAGTTATAGACCAAGCCAGCATAGTGGGATATAATCTAGCACATTGGGAAAGCATTTGCGGTTGCCAAGTTGTTTGTCGCCGTTATGTTCTTGGAGGTTTGGAAGTAATGGAAAGTAGTTAGTTATACTTCCATTCTCCTTGCCTCTGATTATGGAACGGACCAGCTTAGTCTCACTTCTGCGAAACACAAATCCCTTTTGAGTCCCCTTCTGAATCCATCTACCCTTTTGGTACTGGCACTGGCCTTCCCTCCAGAATTGATCCTCCCTTCCCTTCCTCCCCATCAATCCAAATCATTTTCCTTTTTGTGACCCGTGTTTCTCTAAGGCAGCCTCTTCAGATCACCTTGCCCTCAGCCGCACCTGCCTTAGCGATCTGAACTTAGGGAAACCCCCCTAGAGCTGGAGAAGAGCCAGCCTGAAGCGAGGAGAGAGAGGGGTGTGGTGACATTGGCCTCTTTCTCGAGAGTTGTCGCTGGGCCGGCGTGCCCGCGGTTTGGGCTTTCAGCGCCCGCGTGCCAGTTTCGAGCGACAACATTTTGGCGTCGTTGCCGGGGAAAAAGTCCAGTTCTCGAATTTTGAAGACTATGCTTCATTGACATCTGTGGGAGATTACGTTGCAAAGTCTTCTTCTCACATGGAAACTCCACGAAAGGACAGAGCCCTTGTCCTTTTGCAGATTTGAAGATCTTATTGGGTGTACAGGTGAGCACACTCATCAGAAGGCTTTCAAGCTCACCTTGGCGACTCCACAGTTTGGTATAAGGTATGATTAAACACATTTTTCAAATTAAGTACCTCATTGTTTGATTTATGGGAGAACCGCATGATATTTGGCACGAGGCTTACAGCCCATTGGATTTCTCAAAAATCCATGGATTTCCTAATCAGTGCTACAATCGTGGGAAGGTGCATGACATTCTTCCTGAATTTTATGGAAATGATGGTGTTTCAGCCACCCATCATATTGCCTCTATTTGCAAACTGATGGCTGATTTTAATGTTCATCACGAGGATGACATTATGGTCGTTTTTGCTATAACTTTGGAAAGGGATGCAATGTTCTGGTTCTATGGCCTTTTGGATGAATTCATAGATTTAGTGGCAAATTTTTCGAGAGGTTTCTCCTCCACTAGCACAATGGGACAATAGATGAGATTGAGCATCTTGCTAAAGAATATGATGCCCTCATCCCTAGGATCCATCATGAGCTTAAAGAACAGACCATTGAAGATCCAATCGGGGAAGAATTACTAGAAACCTTGGTTGAAGACATTGCTGGAGAGATCCCGGATATGGCTAAATAGAAAACATTGAAGATGTGAAGCTGTCCCAAGTTCTTGGACTACTCCATGCTGAAGATTTGGACTTGTCTCAAGTTCATAATGTGATTGATATAGATCAGCTCGAGAAGCCTTATGATTGAGGTTTGTATATTAGCCCTATCAATCAATGGATAGAAGCTTCTTGCACAAGGTTGGATTCTTCCTGGTATAATTTCTTATATCCTAACAATCCGATGTTACAGTTCAGCTTTATAGCAAGGCATAGTTGTCTTATGATGAATATATATTTGTTTCTTTCACTAACCAAGCTTAGAAAAAGGAGTTTTGGCATGGAAAAGATGCTGGAATGGCTTCATTGGTTGTATGCATACACCTAAAGTGTGCTAGATTCATGATAGAGTAGGTAGGTAGGAAGAAAAAAAAAGCTCTTGCATGAGCATTTAAATTTTCAGCATGTTCTTATTTGGTTTGTAATAAAGTGCGGGATGTGAATGAAGCCATCCCAACACATTTTCTTTCAATTGGTTTGCAGTGCCCAGAGAATACTGAGGTTCTCATGCACTCTCTCCAAGAGCACATGCCCCCTATGGAGCCAGATGTTACCACCTGAATGGTAGCATGACTTGACGTTACACAGTATTCTGCACGAGAGCAATAGAAGGGACCATTCTGAGCTGGCTAACACCTTATAGGCACTCTGTTTAGCTAGTAAAGGCAAGTCAGTGACAGGAATTAAAGATGGGACATGACTTTCAAAAAGGACTAGCAGAAATGCTGATCTGAAGCCAGCTTTTATCAGATTTCTAGGTGGCTGTTTTATGGAAGGGCAGTGGGTTAGAAATGCATTTCCTTGGAGGCAATCAATTGGACCATGGGAGGAGAGGCTCGGTCATTTTGGTGATGATATCTTGAATGGTATTGAATTCCCTAGAGGGTCTTCCAATTCAACATGGGGTTCTGTCCGTGCAGCAATGGGACATCCAGATCCTTTCAATTTGAAATAGGTTGCTATTGGAGATGAAGGTTATGGTAAAACAATATCACCAAGGCAATTATATTAAATTTTATTATGCAGTAAAAAAAAGCTTATCCTGATATCCAAATTAGCTCAAACTGTGATGGATCTTCTACTCCACTGGATCATCCTGCAGACATGTATGATTACCATATTTATAAATCTGCAAGCAACATTTTTCCAATGGCTCATAAATTTGATAATACATAGCGAAGTAGCCCGAAGGCATTTGTTAGTAAATATGATGTTACTGGGACAGATGTTGGATACGGTAGGTTGTTGGCAGCACAAGGAGAAGCTGGTTCTCTTATTGGCTTAGAAACAAACAGTGATATAGTTGAGATGGCGCAGAAGATGTGCCATTTGACAAACTTGTTGGGGTGCAAGAGCCTGTATTTCATTTGGTTGAAAATGCCATTACGGTGCTGGCCAGCAATGCAATTTTTCTGGGTGTTGTGATTTTCCTTCCTTTCACATTGGGGCATATAGTCCTTTACATACTCTGATCTTGAACATATTCATACCCAAACCTTGTCAAATTTACATAATGTGCAAAAAACACTTGCTGTTTTGGCAATCGCGGGCAGAGGGAACATATTCTCGAAAAGTGCATTTTATGGTTTTTTGAAAGAGGACCATTAGCATTTATCAAAAGTACCTTACGACTGGTGTGTGGATTCATTGCTGAGGGTTCTCCCCTGCGGCATCTGGCAACACTTCTTGCTGAGATTTAAGAGGAGAATAGATGATCACGATGCCGGTATATCTTAATATGGAATGGGTGGAAAGTGTAAAGTTTGTTTCAGCATTTATGGACTGGTTCTATATCAAATACTGTTGTCGATATTGATCGTAGGCAACCACCCGGCGAGTTCAGGAGCACATCCCGTATTATATGGAGCCAAGTCTTGGAGCTGCTCAGATGCTATACGACGAATGATTGGGTGCCAAAGCTTGGAGTTCCATGATTTGTTGGCAACCGCCGGGAGTATCTTCACCATTACGATTCGGTTCGTGACTCCTTTGGCAACTGAAGTGTGCACTGGTCCCGTGTGGCGTGTTCAACCAAATCACAAGGCGGAATTCAAGCTTTATGGCCACACCGAGTTTTGGAGCATCTCACGGAGGCAACCGAGTCATGGATCTCTAATGAAGTTCCACTTATTTATTAACTGACAGTTGTGTGGGTGTATACTCATGTTGTTGTCGGTTTTGGAGTGGGAAGTATATGTGGAGTTTGCAGGCAGTCTACCAAAAATAGAACGATTCGTAAACTCCATTTTCCAAAGCTGCTCGTGGTTAAGAGAGCCACTTTTTAGATGGACAACGAGGAAGAGTTTGGTAGTTGCTGGGGGTATCATTGAGTTCAGGGCACACTGACTTTCCAAATAATTACATCTTTCAGTTCGGGACTTCAGCCTTAAGTTTGGTTTCAGTTAGGTAGCCACTTGAGGGAATTGACTTTGCTACGTGGAGCTGTGTAGTTGTGATCCGATTTTTTTAAACAGAGAGCTTTTAGTTAAGTTTGGTTTTAAACCTTTAGTTAAACGAAGGCGTCATTAAAATGAAGGGACCTTTGGTTAAATTGATTAGCCAAAGTATTGATCACACTTTAGATATGTAAGAGTCTTTAGTGGAGAGAAAAGTGGATCTTCATCCATCTTTTTATTTTAATTTTTTATTGTTTCTTTTTTGATAAAAGTATGAGAATGGCTTGTGGAGCCTATAAAGGTCCAACTTTCTCTTTTGTAATGGGGAATCTTTGGGCTGGGAGGATTTTTTCCTAGAGCTAATAAAGAAAAAATATCATGTTGAGTTTTTGGGATATGTTGGGTTTCTTTGTCGTGGTTTCGGGTTTTCATAAGTTATAGACCAAGCCAGCATAGAGGGCTATAATCTAGCACATTGGGCAAGCATTTGTGGCTTCCAAGTTGTTTGTCGCCGTTATGTTCCTGGAGGTTTGGGAGTAATGGAAAGTAGTCGGTTATACTTCCATTCTCCTTACCTCTGATTATGGAATGGACCAGCTTAGTCTCACTTCTGCGAAACACAAAGCTCTTCTGAGTCCCCTTTTGACTCCATTTACCCTTCCCTCGAGGGCTGATCCTCCCTTCCCTTCGTGCCCATCAATCCGAATCATTTTCCTTTTTGTGACCCGTGTTTCTCTAAGGCAGTCTCTTCAGATCACCTTGCCCTCAGCCGCACATGCCTTAGCGATCCGAACTTAGGGAAACCCCCTAGAGCTGGAGAAGAGCCAGCTTGAGTCGAGGAGAGAGAGGGGTGTGGTGACATTGGCCTCTTTCTCGAGAGTTGTCACTGGGCCGGCGCGCCCGCGGTTTGGGCTTTCAGCACCAGCATGCCAGTTTCAGGTGACAACAGTATTTATAGACAATTTCCATAATTTTTACTGAGTTGACTTGCATATATACTTATTTTTAATTTTAATTTTTATTTCTTTTTGGATTGGGCCGACTTCACATTAATTTTAAAAATAAAATTTATTTTGAATATTTGCTAAGGGATTTGTTACCTCCTATGTTGACATGGTCGATCATAGAGGTCATTTTTGAAAGCTCGCGAGGTAATTTCATCATTCTTTCAAGCTCCTTATGCAAAATGGGGTGGATTCAGCAGTTATGTCAGATAATAAGTTTTTGTTGAGGGACTTGTTTCATCAGAAGGAGGTTCCAACAAGCAGCTTGTTATCACATATATAGTAGCCAGGCTACCATATTCTATTTTTCAGACACAATGCATTTTTCAGCCATATCTCTTATATATGAGATGCTGAGATGAGTAGTTTTGACGAATCATTTTTGTATTAGTGGACTATTGTACTCTCCCATGTTAGGACTGAGTCTCAGGACACTCGGATTTGAGGACCGATGTAGCCATTTAGTCAATAAAGAGCAATTATTGATGCCCATTTTTATATTAGTGCTTTCTCATTGGACAGATGATGTTTCAGATGGATTATATTGCATGATTATGACTCAGCTTTTTATATTGTGTTATGGTTATCATTGCTCTTATACTGATCTTTGTGACATGTATTAACTTGCGGTATCATGATCTGGCGGTCATAATTATATGGACTTCGATGTATTTTGTACTATCTATTGATGTCCCTACTTAGACTTGGAAGTTCCTGATCGATACTCATTGGTTTTACCCTCCTTAGCGAGAATAGAGGTAGTCATTCCCACCATTGTTTTGGCTTGCTAGTGTTGGCTCCATCATTTATTGCCTCCACCCATCCATTACCTTTCAGTTTAGTTTTCAACCTGACTGACTTCTTGACTTATGGCATGGAGGATCTTTTTCCCCACTGGAACTTTTGCTTGACAAGCCTCCCTGTTTATATTGTGTCTCGCCTCTGAGTTGGTGACAAAACTTGCCTTTGGTAAGTTGGATTGTATGCCTAAATCATTCTGGTTGGTCGTCCGATGTTTGGCACTGTGTAGAACTCCCCCTGGTCACTTGAGATGTTGTTGGCTAAAACTGAAAGCTCATGTACTACATGTATTGGAAATATTGAATATGCGCACATGAAAAATGAAAATGATAAAAGTGTGTTTCTTAACATATGTAAAGAGGGCAAGAGCAATGAAATGCTAAAATACTCCTTGAAGAGTATAAGAAAAGGTTCAAAAAGCAATGGTTAAAAATATGCTATATCCAAATATTGCTGACCTATAAAAATAAATATGTCCCGGATGAAAGCTGCGATCAGCTGTGCTTTTAAGCACTGGTGAAGTCCCAAAGGGTCATATAGACCAAAAAGGCCATGGAATAAAAATGATAGTCCTAATGAACCTGGATCAAGCTTGATGTAGTCATGATGCCTAAGTTGAATAAGCACTCTCTAAACAACTGACCCATTTGTGAGGCACTGCCATTCCTTGTGATGTTGTTTGTTCGACATTGGTTATAGTGAGTATTCCCTTTCCATATCCAAAGTGTCATGATGTTAAGTAGGAAGTCATCCTTTGCCTTAGCCTCGTCAATTTCATCCTTCACCCTTCACTAGCAAATTGGCTACAACTATGAAATGAGTATAGTCCTAAAAGTTTAGTCCGAGTAATAATAAATAAAGCCTTATATATGAACTAGTGCTGAACCTAGATGAATCAACCTGATGATGAACTAGGGCAGATAGATTTCACTGTCGAAATACACCAGTTAGTTGAGCATGCGCTCAACCCCAACTTAGCTCACCGAGCTCTCCAATTCGACTCCACAAATCAATTATCCCATAAGTGACTTCTCCATTCACTTTATCTTTCTTTTATAACTCTCAACTGTGAAAACCCTAACTTTTGACCTAATTAGATCACTTTATCTTCTAATTTGTAGTTGACATGCATGCATGCGCATGGAGACTTAATTAGGTGCATGCATCATTAAATAATGCCCGGATGTCATGCATGTAGGTGGCCTTTGGCTCTAATGGCCCTTTTCGACCCAATGGTGATATAATATTGATGCCCTAGATCTTCTATATATGGCATCAATCTTCGGCTGATTCCTTGACTGTCAGTACCCGCTTGAACCTATAGGAATCACATAGGTTAGCGGGTTGGTCCTCAATGCCTAAGCAGAAGAGGACATTACAGTCCTCCCCACTCGAATTTGCTTGTCCTCAAGCAACTATAAAGCTGGGTGCTGTAATACCTGTTCTGCCTCCCAAGTAGCCTCCTCTATAGGCAGATCTTTCCACTGAACCAGGTAATCTCTGATGATTCTGTTTCTCAGTTTTCGCTCTCGCACCTCTAGGATGCGCTCCGGAATCAGAACCAATTGCCCCTCGTCATCAAGGGGAGGGAGCTCAGAAGATGTAACAATCTGTTGACCAACCACCTTCTTGAGATTGGAGACATGAAATACGTTGTGAATCTTGCTCTCTGGGGTAGTTCTAGTTCATATGCTATCTCTCCAACCTTCTGAATTATCTTGTATGGACCATAGAAACGAGGTTGGAGTTTTTTTGCTCCTTTCTTTTTAAGAATGACTGTCGGTAAGGCTGGAGGTGTAAATAAATGAAGTCTCCCACCTCAAAACTGCGCTCAACTCTGTGCCTGTCTACATATATCTTCTGTTGATTCTGAGCAGCCTATATGTTCTCCCTGACTATCTTGAGGATATCTTGACCCTCCTGAATCCACTCCTTGGCCTTGGGGGCCCTGGTATCACCAAATATCCAGTCTGCAAAAGTGGAAGCATCATACCCATACAGGGCTCGAAAAGGGTTATCCTAATGGTCATATGGTAGGTGGTGTTGTAACAATGTTCACCCAAGTGTAACCATTTGATCCATTTCCTTTGCTGACCTAATACCTAATTTCTCAAGTATCCCTCAATCCATTTATTAACAATCTCTGTCTACCCGTCACTCTGCGGATGATAACTTGTGCTCATGGCTAACTCGGTCCCCACTAACTAAAAAAGCTCTTTCCAAAAGGCTCCTCTGAATTTGCTGTCCCTGTCACTGACAATGGTCTTGGGTAACCCATGGAGTCTAAATACCTCTCTGAAAAATAGTTATGCTACCTGTGCTGCTGAATAATCTGATGATATGGCAAAGAAGTGAGCAAACTTAGTCAATCTGTCCACTACTACGTACAAGCAGTCTCTGCCTTGGACCTTGGGCAGCCCAGTAATGAAGTCCATAGAAATGCTCTCCCATTTCTGCTTGGGAATAGGTAAGGGATGTAGTAAACCAGCCGGGTGGATGTGCTCTATTTTGTTTTGTTGGCACAAGCTGCACTCCCTCACATGTTGTATCACATCTTTCTTGAGGCCCTTCCATGAGAACCTTTCTCTAATCTGTCTATAGGTCTTAAGAAACCCCTAATGCCCTGCTAATGGTGAATCGTGCGATGCCTGTAAGATTTTCTTCTTGAGGGGACACTCTGGAACCAAGAAGATTCTGTTTTTGTAGTATATGATTTCATCAATGACCCTGTACCTATCATCCTGAATCTGTCCATCTAATAGCTCGCAAGCAAACTTATCTTTGGAGTACTCAACCAAAATATGAGACCTCCAATTTGATGAGATGCTCATAAGGGATAAAGTAGCTGGTCGTCTAGAAAGTGCATCGGCCACTACATTGCTCTTCCCCTTTTCGTACTCAATCTCGAAGTCATAAGCCTGGATTTTACTTACCCATTTCTGTTGTCTCTCGTTTAGCTCTTTCTGCTCTAGGAAGTATTTTAGGCTGTTGTGATCTGTCTTAACCTTGAACTTGGAACCTACTAAGTACTAACTAAACTTGGTTAGCGCATGGAGGATAGCTAACATCTCTTTGTCATATATCGAATAGTGGCGCTCATAGTCTTTGAGCTTCCTGCTCTCAAATGCAATGGGGTGGTTGTTTTGCATCAAAACTGCCCTAATTCCCTCTCCTGAAGCATCACATTCTAACACAAAGGATTGAGAAAAGTCTGGTAAAGATAATACTGGGCATGAACTCATTACCTCCTTCATTTTCTTGAATGTTTGTTGTGCTTCCTCCGACCAACTAAATGCTCCCTTCTTGGTAAGATCTGTGAGGGGTGCAGTCATATGTGAGAATCCGCTGACATACCTCCTGTAGTAGGTGCAAAGGCCCAAAAAGCCCCTCAGTTCTGTCACATTGTTAGGTGTAGACCAATCCAAAATTGCCTAAATCTTCTCTAAGTGCACCTGGACCCCATTGGCCCCTATCACATGTCCTAAGTACAACATCTCCTGCATGCCGAACTCACACTTGGACATTTTGGCATATAGTGACTGCTCCTGTAGAATACCAAGTACTTCATCAAGATGTCTCAAATGTTCTTCCCAAGTTCGACTGTATATCAATATGTCGTTGAAGAATACCAAAATATATTTACGCAACTGTGTCCTGAAGATATGGTTCATGCATGATTGGAAAGTAGCTGGTGCATTAGTGAGCCCAAATGCCATCACTAGAAACTCATAATGTCCGTAGTGGCAATAGAAAGCGGTCTTTGGAACATCCTGTTCCCTGGCCCGAATCTGATGGTACCTAAGCAAAGATCAATTTTGGAAAAGTACTTTGCCCCCTGTAGTTCATCCATTAACTCATCAATCCTAAGGATGGGATACCTGTTCTTTATGGTCTTCTTATTGAGTGCCCTATAATCAATGCACATGCGTAAGGTTCCATCCTTTTTCTTCACTAGCACTACTGAAGATGCAAAGGGACTGGAGCTAGGTTTGATGTATCCCAGCTTGAGTAGTTCCTTGATTGTACTCTCTATCTCATCTTTATAACTCTTGGGATGTCTGTAAGGAGTGGTGATAACGGCTTGGGTCCCCTCCTCTAACTCAATAATGTGCTCAAATCCCCTATCTGGAGGTCAACCTGCTAGAAGGTCTCCGAATACTATCTTGTGCTTCTGTAGTAAGGCCTCTATATCTGATGGATGTTGTGTGGCCTCATCTGGTGGTTTCCTAAAGGTAACCATACACTCTGCAACCCACTCAATATCTCCCTGCCGGAGTACTGCCTCCATCCTATGTGATGTCACTGCTGTGGGAGGATAGGTATTCATCCCTCTCAATACCACCTCCTGTCCTTTCGCTCCTGTAAACTCCATCTCCATGGTCTGGTAATTTGTGGAATAATTCCCTATGGAATACAGGCACTAAACTCCTAGTACCGCATTCATGTCAGGTACATTTATCACATAGAATGTCTCTATCACTGTATAATTCCCAAGCGTTACCTTTAATTTAGGAATCCTCTGACTACACTCCATGGTGTGACCTATTGTTGCTACCGAAAACCCATCAAAGCTCTCAGTCTGAATGTCTCTCTTCTTAACCCATGCAGCATCAATAAAGTTGTGGGATGCCCCACCATCTATCAGTACTCCCACTCTGTGGCCATGTACAATACCTCTGATCCGAAGAGTGTGGAATCTAGGAACCCTTGTCATGGTAGCAATGGTACCTCATGAGGCCTGTCCCTCAGCAACTATCTCTATTGTCTCTCCCTGCTCCTGATCTTGGTAATCCTCATCCTCCTCACTGTCGGAATAAGCCTCTATGTAGTAGGCCGTTCCTTTTCCTAAACATTTGTGACCTGGTATCCATGGTTCCTGGCAAGTGAAACATAACTTTTTTTTCTAAGGTCCTGTTGGGTATCATTGTCCATCCATTCTTTCTTGGGCCATGGTTTCCTTTCTTTATCTTTAATAGGAACACTGGTCCTAGGAGGAAACCTATCTTTGGGCACTGCATCCTACAAGTCTCTAGTCCGTCTGATGGCATCTGCTAGGGTGGTGGGCCTATAATACTTGACCCATCCCCGTAAGGGTTCAATGGAGCCTCAGTGAACAACATAATCAACCTGCTCTCTGATATATCTGTGACCATGACTTCTATCCTATGAAACTCAAAAATAAAAGCATCTGCACTCCCTGTCTGCTTGAGTTGTGCCAGCTCCCTAAAGTGAACCTCTGGATCCTTCCGATCAAACTGCTCAATGAGCCTTTGTGTAAAATCTGTGTCTGAGGTGATGGTGTTGTGACCCATTGTCACTAACCCGTGGTACCACCACTCATGTGCTTCTCCGTCCAAATGCAAAGTAGCCAATTTAATGGCATTTGTCTCAATCATGGGGTTGAGTTGGAAGTATGTATCCAACTTCTGCACCCAATTCCTTGCTGGGCCACTTTGGGTGCCCTCAAAGGTAGGGATAGTCAGTTTCCCTACGGTGCGCTGTAACTCATAGTTCTAGGTGAATGGCCTATTGTAAGCTTTGGGTTTGTTCTTTTTTTTAGGTTAGGGAAATCGGTAACACGTCGGGATTACCTAGGCGAGGCCCTTTGGGTTTGTTCTTACTTTTAAAGTGGCAGAAGTCAGTGAAGGTCATGGCTGAATGGAAGTCCTCTCCTAAAGCCCTATATTCTCTCAGATAGGCACTCATGGGTTCTTCTGGTTCTGCTTGTGCTAGAGGCACTACAGCTAGACTATCTAAGAATTGAGGCATGGTAGGTCAGAAAGGCTTGTATATATGGGGATGGCTCTACATGTTGGTATGTAAGTGCTCCCTACTA
Source organism: Pseudotsuga menziesii (assembly GCA_001517045.1). Classification (NCBI taxonomy): domain Eukaryota; kingdom Viridiplantae; phylum Streptophyta; class Pinopsida; order Pinales; family Pinaceae; genus Pseudotsuga; species Pseudotsuga menziesii. The sequence goes on from LPNX011186190.1 coordinate 13,285, forward strand.
TGTGGGGTGGGCCCATTCTTCTCAGTCATTTGCATGAAGGTGCTCATCATTTCTTTTTGCCCAGTGTTGAGTTCTTTTATGGCTGATATCAGACTATTGAAAGCTATTTTATCATCATTGACCATTGTTTCTTTGCCTTTTTCAAACTGATACTCTCTATTCCCCAAATCTATGTCCTCTAACTCCTCTTCTCTATCTCTATACCTCTCTCTTCTGTGAGTAATGTTGTATGGGTTTCCTGGATTCATTTATAATTTTTGCATGCCACAGCTGGCAAGGAAAATAGCTCTAATACCACTGTAGTATCCCAAACTGATATTTTCTTGTTTATGTGTATACTGTAGATGGCTAATAGACTTAATCCTTAATCAAATAGGAAAGCAAACCCTGAACTTTGCATGCATGCAGTTGCATGCAAATATGTGCCCTAGAAAAATACTGAGATGCTATAAAATAGTAGAAATCAATGCATGTACATACTAATATATAGATCAGTTGATGGTGAAGAGACTGGTCCCAGCATGCAAGGATTCTGCCGAAGGAATAAGGAGATACACCAAATCGTCCTCCATAGGTGAATGTGCCCTCCTCTCAAAATATATAAGCTCCAGAATAATAAATAAGCTGCCGCTGGAAGCCCAGATGAAATGCACTAGGGTTATAATACCCCTCTGATGATGATGGAAGCAACATGCAGAAGTTCTGAACCCTATAGGTAGGAAAACGAATTGCTTTGTCTCTAATCACGGTGTGACAGTGAAATGCTCTGGCTAGATGAATAATCAACCTCCCGGAATAACTGCTGAATGTAACCTGATGATGAACTAGTGCTGAACCTAGATGAACTTGATGATGAACTAGGGCAGATAAATTTCACTGCCGAAATACACCAGTTAGTTGAGCATGCGGTCAACCCCAATTTAGCTCACCGAGCTCTCTAATTCGACTCCACAAATCAATTATCCCATAAGTGACTTCTCCATTCACTTTATCTTTCTTTTATAACTCTCAACTGCGAAAACCCTAACTTTTGACCTAATTAGGTCACTTTATCTTCTAATTTGCAGTTGACTTGCATGCATGTGCATGGAGACTTAATCGGGTACATGCATCATTAAATAATGCCCAGATGTCATGCATGCAGGTGGCCTTTGGCTCTAGTGGCCCTCTTCGACGCAATGGTGATATAATATTGATGCCCTAGATCTTCTATATATGGCATCAGTCTTCGGCTGATTCCTTGACTATCAGTACCCGCTCGAACCTATAGGAATCACATAGGTTAGTGGGTTGGTCCTCAATGCCTAAGCAGAAGAGGACACTACATTTGCTCATCCTATCAGAGTTACGTTTCCCAAGACAGTGATCATCTCCATCAGCTGCTAGTACCTAAACCCTAGAGCTAGGGTTTCCATTTACCTTGCACCTTACGTACCTCAAAGCCCCATTTGATCTGTTCTGGTGTCTAGGTCTGATCTCT
>LPNX011186190.1:15654-43478 GCA_001517045.1 Pseudotsuga menziesii
TTGGCTTTTACCCATGCATTCAAATATCCTAGCCGCCGATGGAGGTTGTATTCACAGTTCTATAGTCTTCGGCGGCTACACATTCGCGTCAACATAGAACTCCAATGATAGCCTGTAATGAGTCATCGTGAGCTGGTGGGGCGTTTTCCTGTTTGGTATTATTTTTTTAGTTAGATGGAAATCTGGAACGGGCAGCCTAAGTGGTAGTTCACTTTAATAAATTCTTGTTGTATAGTGGTTAAAGTGATAGTTACACTTTAGTTTGGTGGAGTTTATTTAAGCAAAGTGGTAATTACACTTTGGCTTTGTTTAGGCATTAGTGGAGAGAAAAGTGGATCTCAATCCATTTTTTCAATTTTCATTATTTTATTGCTTCTACTTTATTCTTATGAGAATAGATTTTTTTGGCCTATAAAGAAGGAAGCCTTATTCTTTATAAAGATGGAAAAACTGGGAGGATTTCTCCCCAGAGATTAATAGAAAAAATATCGTTTTGGGTTTCATGGTTGTTCAGTTGAGCACTCTCTATGGTGTGTGACGTGAACTTTGTTGATGTATTTGTAACTTCGGAATGTATTCACTTGTCTATTTTATATATTGTATTTCATTGGTCCCCGATGTTCCTATCGAGAGAATCATTAATGTAATCAAGTCATGTAAAGTCATAGAGATTAACTCTCCTTTGTAAGTCGGGGGCAAAGTCCCCATAGTTGTGGGGCACTAGGGTTATTAGACTCTCCTAGAGAAGTCGGCCCTAGTAAGTAATTGTCAAGTCGGAAACTAGCATAAATAGAGAGTGAGCCTTTCTATTTGACATATACACTCAACCATCTATAGCGCATAGGTGAGAGAAGAGGAGCTCGCACAAGTGAGAGAGAGAAAAACTGTTGGAGATCATCTTTCTGTCTTTGGGTTTTATTGCTGCCATTGGTGCTCATTCTATCTCTGAGGAATTTGCGGGGTTTTCTCCTTTACGGCTTCTTCGAGGAAAAATCTTTGTGCCTATTATCTCTTGTGATTTATTGTTGTGCATGTTATTCTCTCAGATAAGATCCTAAGATCATATTGTCTAAATGATAAAATCTAACATGGTATCAGAGCTAACCTAAGAAGAAGACACCATGCAGCTACAGAATCTAGGGCTTCTTACTTTTTTGGGTCTCTCTCCATATATCATCAGCAAAAGGAGGCTAGGCTAACTCTCCATTGAAGGGCGCATCTTTCTGTCGAAGCAGAATTTGATTCCAGGCATTTTCAGTTTTTGACCTCTCACTACTGCGGAAAATTAGGGATTTTCACAAAAGATGAATTTTTTAGTGAGCCCAGCATAGGATTTCTCTCGTCATCAAAATCAAATTTTAGAGACCAAGGTCGAAGTTTTTGGTTGAGTAAAACTCCGGGAAATTCAAGTTGACCTCGAGCCTGAAAAACCCTAAAATGCTAAAACTGGTAGTTTTGGTACATTCACTATATCTCGATATTGAAGAAGGATCAGGAGCCAAAATTTTCACAGACCGAAGATAAAATCTTTATGTATCCTGTGTAAAAATTTCAGCCTCATAATCTCTATACTCTGGGAGATATGATTCCTCCAAATCAGGGTTCTAGCCTCTTCAAGGATTCATCCTTAAACGAGACACCTAGGGAGAATTGCTATATCTCGAGCTACGAAGGTTCAAATGAAATTTTGCAAGATTTTCTAGATAGGGTACAGACTTTAATTTTTCTGGTAAAATTTTTAGACCCAAAAGGTGAAACAACAGCATGTGGAAGTCTGTACAAGTTCGCTATGTTGAACAGTCCTGAATTAAGTCACCGTGGCAAAACTATCATAAGTCTCAATTGGTGAAACCAATTCTGATAAAACCTATGGGGTTGGAAATATGACAGATGAGGCTTCCTTAGTACAAAATTTCAGACATAGAGGAGTAGTACTTTCTGAGATACTGCAGAAACAATATCAGGCATTTCTACAAAAGCAATTGGAAAACTAGGGCTTCCTGTTCCGGGCGCTTCCCTCCATTGTTTTCAGAAAATGAGTACATTGGAAAGATCGCCTTGAGAAGGAGCATATTTCTATCCAATTAGATCTGAAAGTTTCCAAGTTTTGAAAATTAGGGTTTCTCTAACAAACCCTAGATCAGCCAGATCCAGAACCAGGACGGACACCTCAAATTGGTAAGATCTAATATTTTGCTATTTACATTTGAGGATCTCATTTCAAAATGACTAATCACACCAGCTTGATGACAAGCTTGGTGAACTTGACAACTTCCAAGCATGGAAGTATAGAATCTCACTAGTTCTTGAAGGAAATGAATTGGACACCTACATAAGTGGAGAGGTTCCAATTCCATAGGGAGATAAGGCTAAAGCCTTACGCAAGAAGAACTTGGTCAAGACCAAGAGGATTATTGCTGATTCTATCAAGGATCACCTTATACCACAAGTGTTTTCCCTAAAGACACCTAGAGAGATGTTTGATTCCTTGACCAAGCTATTTTGAAGGGAAGAATATAAGTTGGAAGAAGTATAGGAACTCCATGATCCTTGAAGAAATTGACTTGGATCAATATTTCGGTAAGAAAGGTCTAGGAGTTAGAGAGAAATGAGGCCAAGGCTAGAGCCAAGAGAATCATTGCAGATTCTATTAAAGATCATCTCATTCCTCATGTGTCATCCTTGAAGACACCAAAACGAAGTGTTCGATACTATGACGAAGCAATCGAAGAAGAATAAGATATTGTGATAACCACCTTGTGATACTACAAATATGCATGTGATGGGTAAGTAGCCCATGGTGCTATACAACTCTCCATTGCTACTTATCTAGTATGAAACCTCTTTGCTGACATATTGGATTAGTGCACAATCTCAATGATGTCATGGTAGAGATGGAAGGCATTTAGAAAGTTTCCGTGAGATATGGATGAATGTTGTATTGGCTAAAATTGTTGCATATTTATGCATAAGAATTTGCCATTATGAATATGCCTTATGAAATGTTTCTAACCATACAACTAATGCATTAGACTTGTAGGAAAGATCACGTACAATCGCCTACACAAAAAGAAGGATGAGACTTGTTCCGAAGAACAAGTGACGACAGTTCGAGAAATAATACAAGATGAAGAATAATATGACAATACTTTCAAATAAAGAAAGACGGCTCATACACAGTGCAGTTATGTGACACTGTGGAGCGACATCATGATGCAGAGCCTTCCAAGCTATGAAGAAGTAGCCAAGAAGAAAGGGAAGGAGAGTACCAATTCAAGAAGAATGATGTCTAGGATGCGGTATCGAGACCTGAAGGGAAGAACGTAGTGTCTTCCATATGGATCTACAAGATCCAACATGCAGTAGATCGCAACATCGTGGCATACAAGGCAAGATTCGTAGCACGAGGCTTCTTACGGAAAGAAGGCATAGACTACGAAGAGACATTTGCATCCACTGGGAGTTGAGGAACATGACAGGCAGACTCATGTGTGCAAGTTAAAGAAGGCCTTGTATGAGCTCAGAAGGCACCCATGGGATAACACATACATGAGGAGCTTGAAGATCACCTAGAGTGATGAAGATCTTAACCTTTGCTACAAGGTTGAAGATGAAATCCTATAGAGGATGACAAGCTCACAGATGGGTGTGAGAAGAACTTTTGAAAAGGTTCAAGATAGAGGATCTTGGTATCCAGTGACCCTAGATGGATACATAGAATATTAGTAGCAGAGGAAGCTACTTGTCACTTTGGTACAAAATGTTTCAATGCATAGAGTACGAAAGGCAGAGGGAGAATGATACTTCGCTTCAGAAGGAGTGACTGCATAAGATCCTAAGGTTCGACCTGGTATGACAAGATGGACAGATTACTGATGACTCTAGGCTTTACTGAGAGTAAAGAGGATTCCAACCTTTACTTCAAGGTTGAAGGTGGAATACCAGTGATGCTCCTGTTATATGTCAATGAATTGTTCTTGACAGGGAAAGAGGAACTCATTAAAGTTGCAAGAAGGAGACTTGCTACCGAGTTCGAGATGAAGGACTTGGGTATGATGCACTACTTTCTAGGCATAGAGGTGTGGCAAAGCGCGGATGGAATCCCCCTTGGACAAGGAAAGTATGCAGTGGATATCCTGAAGAGGTTTGGGATGATGGACTCCAAGGCCATGGCCACACCTATGGCATCGAACCTGAAGTTATTGAGTGATGCTTCATCAAAGTCAGTTGATGCCACGATGTATCATCAGATGATTGGGTAATTGATGTACCTGACAAATACAAGACCAGATATTTGCTTTACTGTGAACACATTGTGCCAGTTCCTGACAGATCTGAGACATGTTCACCTAATGGTTGCAAAGCATGTAGTGAGGTACCTAAAGGGTAGAGTTGAGTATGGGCTCAAGTATGAAGTGAATCAAAAGATTAACCTGGAGGGTTATGTGGATTCGGATTGGGCAGGCAGTGCCATTGATAGGAAGAGCACTTCAGGGTGCTACTTCAGTATGAGATCAGGTGTGATCTCTTGGTTTAGCAGTCCTGCATGGCGTTGAGTACAGCCAAGGAAAAATATGTTGCCACTTGCTCGGATATTTGGGAGGTAGTATGTTTTTTTTGAAAACTACTATTTGATTTGATTGATTTGACTTGCATTTTTGTATGATGCAGAGAGGAGCAGTGATGCTCCAGTATGTGATCCAGATTGAGATCTCTCGAAAGAGGAAGTTCTAGCATAGCCGGTGAGACAGGTTGTCTGAGCATAAAATCCTAGCGAAGTTCGTAGGTTGCTCAGACATAAACAGTCCTATAGGTTGTCCTCGGATGTAATCAGTCCTGGTGAGGCTCGTAGGTCATCCTTGGACGTAATCAGCCCTAATGTGATTCTACACTAGAAATGGCTAGAGTGAAGTTTGAGTACTTCAGGGAGAAGCTTGGTGTTCTCCAGATCGAGGTTCCTTCCAAGGGGAAGTGATGAGTCCATGAGCCTTTCTGACATGGTGGTAGGATTGGTTCCTCCCATGGTAAGAAGTAAGTGATGTGCCTTTCTGAAAAGGTGGCAGGATTGGTTCCTCCCATGGTCAGATATAAGTGCCAAGGCCTACATCCAGTATGAAAAAGGACTACCTCTGTAGAACTATATCCAGTATGAAAAAGGACTGGCTCTGTAACGGAAAGACCTTGTAGAGGGAAAGGCCTACATCCAGTATGAAAAAGGACTGGCTCTGTAGAACTACATCTAGCATGAAAAGGGGTTGGCTCTGTAGAGGCCTACATGCAACATGAAAAAGGGTTGGCTCTGTAGAGGTATATCCAGCATGAAAAAGGGTTGGCTCTGTAGAGGCCTACATCTAGCATGAAAAAGGGATGGCTCTATAGAACTTCCTGTGACAAGAAGAATTGAGAGATAGCACCATTTGATTGAGATAGTGGAAGCAGTGATGATGATGATGATCCAGCTTTGATGATGATCTAGATTTGATGAATGATCCAGTGACAAAGACTTGTGCTGATGAATTGTGTCAAGAGAATACCTTCCTAGTTAAGAGGGAATGTTGATGTATTTGTAACTTCGGAATGTGTTCACTTGTATATTTTATATATTGTATTTCATTGGTCCCCGATGTTCCTATCGGGAGAATCATTACTGTAATCAAGTCATGTAAAGCCATAGAGATTAACCCTCCTTTGTAAGTCGAGGGCAAAGTTCCCACAGTTGTAGGGCACTAGGGTTATTAGACTCTCCTAGGGAAGTCATCCCTAGTAAGTAATTGTCAAGTCAAAAACTAGTATAAATAGAGAGTGAGCCTCTCTATTTGACATATACACTCAACCAGCTATAACACATAGATGAGAGAAGAGGAGCTCGCACAAGTGAGAGATGGAACAACAGTTGGAGATCATCTTTCTATCTTTGGGTTTTACTGCTGCCATTGGTGCTCATTCTATCTCTGAGAAAGTTGCAGGGTTTTCTCCTTTATGGTTTCCCTGAGGAATTTTTTTTGTGTATTGTCTCTTGTGATTGATTGTTGTGCATGTTATTCTCTCAGATAAGATCCTAAGATCATATTGTCTAAATGATAAAATCTAACAAACTTGTATGAATGAGTGTTTGTTGCTAGAGGTCTTTTTTCCTTTCTATGTTTGCATCGGAGACCATAAACAGATGCTATCATCCTATTGGAAGGTGAAAATCCTAGAAGTTGCTAGCCTTTTCCCTTTGTGAGTGTGCATACACGGGTATTGATGTTTACATTTAATCAAGTTTGATTGTGTAATATCTCTTTTGTTTGCATACCGCATCTTCTACAATTAGGAGGAAGCAAATCTAGTAGTTGCACCATTGACACAAGGCCCTCGTGGGTTCTCCTTTGACTCCATTTCTCCCTTAAGGTATACCGACACTGGTCCATTTATGAGGTTTGATCTTTTCCTCTTTCCCATCAACACTCAAAATACATTAATACTACAACCATTTCTCTAAGGAAGCCTCTTCTATTCACCTTGTCCGCCATTGTTTCTGCCTTCTGCTCTTTTCGCAATTGCCATCGGGCCGGTGTGCCTACTTTTGGGCTTTGACAATCGCACGCCAGTTAGGAGCGACAACATTTTTGGCTTCGTCGTTTGGGACAAAGTCCAGTTCCTGAATTTTGAAGATTATGCTTCATTGACATTTGTGGGAGATCATATTGCAGATCCTGATTCTCACATGGTGACTCCGCAAAGGAACGAAGCCCTTGTCCTGTTGCATATCTGAGGACTTTTTGGGTGTAGAGGTGAGAACATTCATCGAAAGGCTTTCAAGCTCACCTTGGCGACTCCATGGAAGGACTATATGCATGTTGCAGATTCAATACTTCATTATTTGAGAATATGGATGATAAAATGGAAGGACTTTGTGCTCGCTTGCATGGAGCCTTCACTGCACTAGATTTCTCAGGTATCCATGGATTTTCTAATGAGTGCTATAAAAGAGTACTTAGAAATGTTCCAGATTTATTTGGAAATGACGAGGACTCGGCAATCCATCATATTGTTTCTTTCTGCAAGTTGATGGTGGATATCAAAGTCTACCATGAGGATGATCTCATGATTGTATTTGCTGTAAATTATAAGGGAGATGTAGAAAGTTGGTTCAATGACCTTTGGGACAAAAGCATAGACTCAGTGGCAAATTTTTTTGACAAGTTCCTCCTTCGTTGGCATGAAGGAATAGTTGAAGAGATTGAGCAATTGGCCAAAGAGTATGATGCCCTTCTCCCCAAGACACAACCTGATTTTGAAGAGGAGATCCATGAAGAAAACATTGAAGATCAATGCAAGCAGGCTGAAGAAAATAGCATTGAAGATCTGATTGAGGAAGTGTCACATGGGCCCTTGTTTGAAGATCTTTTTGAAAAGCCTCCTTACACGACTATAGTAGAAGATGTTGAGCTGCCCCAAGCTTATGAACAACTTCATGTTGAATATGAGAAGCTACCTCAGGAATATTTTGAAATTAATAACACTTGTATTGTAGATCTGCCTCATGAGAGGTTCTTAAATGACAAAAGTTAGATTGAAGAGGGGTTGCCCATTGCTTATTTCAGCCCTCTTCAGTGTTATATTGATGAAGCATGCACTCCAACGTGCTATATGATTGAAAATTTGAGAGATGGCTTACGTTTGCAGCATGAGCTTTTTTATGACAGCCATACTTTGATGGCATTTCCAGGTCACATTTACAACATATTTGATGAGATCTTGTTTTGGTTAATGACCAAACACAAAGGGAAGTTTATGTTTTTTATGAGGAGCTGAGATGGCTCCATTGGTTGTATCATTACACCTATAGCATGCCTTTTTCATGTTAAGCTAGATTAGGTAGGTTGAATAAGCTCTTGCATGAGCATGAGCATGAGCATTTCCATTTTTGGTTTGCTTAAGCCTTTTTTCTAGAATGTAATAAAGCATGTGGTTTTGGATGTGAATTAAGCCATCCCCACTACACTGTTTTGGTCTGCAACAATAAGAGAAGTGAAGGTTCTCATGTACTCTCAAGGAGAGCACACATCCCCATATAAAGCCAGATGTTACCTCCTATGTTGACATGGTTGGTCATAGAGCTCATTTTTAAAATCTCATTAGGTAATTTCATCATTCTTTCAAGCTCCTTATGCAGAATGGGGTGAATTCAGCAGTTATGTCAGATAAGAAGTTTTTGTTGAGGGACTTCTTTCATCAGAAGGAGGTTCCAGCAGCCAGCTACTTGTCATTTAAAGTTGCATAATTTAGCACGCAAAATATGTCAGGTTTTGAACAGGAAAACCATCTGCGAAGGTTATCACAAGCTGAGGAGCCAAAAGGATGTTAGCACACTAGTATTTAAATCAGTTTCATATGTAACCATCTGGAAACTATCATCTACAAGAAACATGAGAATATTCAAGTTTTAGTTGATCAGCAGTTCTTGCAGACATTATTTTGCATCAGTACTCAGGATCGAGTAGGTTACAGTCCATGTGCTCACAGAGAGAGTGTTTTGAAACTCCTAAACCTCGACTAGTTGATCCCAGAGTTTTTCATTAGCGGCAATGCAGAGTTTTGTCCTTTGTCAAGGGGAACTGATTGTTAGCGATAGAGGTCATGTTCGGAGCAAATTGGGTCATTCCCAGTGTACTGCTGTCTAAAATCTGGACCCCAATCTCTTTGTGGACAAGTTCCTGGATGCCTGTTTCAAATATGAATCTAAAATCACACACAGTTGAAGTCATTTTTTGTCCTGGATCTGCAAATGTTGATAACCCATAGAGATCGAGTCCTTGGTGGATGTGATCACGCCTTTCATTAGCAGTCAAGTCGCAGAGATCCGATCACATTTCTTTTCGCAGTTGTTGGAGATTCTTTTCACCAGTCACATGGAGTTCACAGCAGAACCAACCCAGCCGGATGACCCACGTCCCCTTTAGCTGTCGATTGCATATTTCGACTTGTGATTTGGGTAGCTATAGCTATCAAACCCGAGTTTTGGGTGGACCCTCATATTGGAGATGGCGCATATTTCTTTTAAAAGAAAATGGAAATGCAAGAAAGCATTCCTGTCGCTGATTGCATACGTCATGGACCGACGTATCATCTCCACTAGCATCCAGCGTGTTTAATTTTTATGGGAGCCACACGTTTCTCCATGTGATCTAGCACTCCACAATTTCTTTTGGCATCCAGCAAACTGATGGTCGATTCCATTTTTATCATCTGGTAGATACTCGGGTCCTTGGGACAATCATTTGATTTAGCAACCGATTGATGGCATCCAAGTAGAATCAACTTCACGACTTCTGATTTCTTGGAGTACTCCACAGGTCGGTGGTCTCATCGTATTGTTGCCACGTTGAGAATTGGAGCAGCTCACAGGTTGAGTCGTGGAGTAATCCACGCTTGTAACATTTTGTGGAGCAATTTGGCTTTTACCCACGTATTCAAATATCCTAGCCACCAATGGAGGTTGTATTCACGGTTCTATAGTCTGCAGCAGCCACAGATTCGCATCAACGTAGCACTCCATTGACAGTCGGTAATGAGTCATTGTGAGCTGGTGGGACATTTTCCTGTTTGGTATTATTTTTTTAGTTAGATGGAAATCTAGAACGGGCAGCCTAAGTGGTAGTTCACTTTAATAGAGTCTTGTTGTATAGTGGTTAAAGTGATAATTACACTTTAGTTAGGTGGAGTTTCTTTAAATAAAGTGGTAATTACACTTTGGCTTTGTTTAGGCGTTAGTGGAGAAAAAAGTGGATCTCAATCCACTTTTTCATTTTTCATTATTTTATTGCTTCTACTTTACTTTATTCTTATGAGAATAACTTATTTTTGGCCTATAAAGAAGCAAGCCTTTTTCTTTGTAAAGATGGAAAAACTGGGAGGATTTTTCCTCAGAGATTAATAGAAAAAATATCGTTTTGGGTGTCATGGTTGTTCAGTTGAGCACTATCTGTGGTGTGTGGCGTTAACTTGTATGAATAAGTGTTTGTTTCTAGAGGTCTTTTTTCCTTTTTATGTTTGTGTCGGAGACCATAAATAGATGCTATCATCCTATTGGAAGGTGAAAATCCTAGCAGTTGCTAGCCTTTTCCCTTTATGAGCGTGCATACACTAGTATTGATTTTTACATTTAATCAAGTTTGATTTGTAGTATCTCTTTTTTTTGCAGAGCGCATTTTCTGCAATTAGGAGGAAGCAAATCTAGTGGTTGCACCATTGACACAAGGCCCTCGTGGGTTCTCTTTTGACTCCATTTCTTCCTCTAGGTATACCAACACTGGTCCATTTGTGAGGTTTGATCTTTCCCTCTTTCCCATCAACACTCAAAATACATTTATACTACAACCATTTCAATAAGGAAACCTCTTCTAATCACCTTGTTCGCCATTGTTTCCTGCCTTAGTGATCTTAACTTTAGGGTATCCCCCTTTGAGTTGGAGAAGAGCCAACCTAAAGCAAGGAAGAGTGTAATATCCCAAACTGATATTTTCCAGTATATAGATTAGTTGATGGTGAAGAGGTTGTTCCCAACATGCAAGAATTCTGCCGAAGGAATGGGGAGATACACCAAATCGTCCTCCATAGGTGAATGCGCCCTCCTCTCAAACTGTATAAGCTTCAGAATAATAAATAAGTTGCTGCTGAAAACCATGATGTGCACTAGGATTATAATACCTCTCTGATGCTGATGGAAGCAGCATGCGGAAGAAACAGAGGCACACTAGCCCAAAACATGAATGCCTCCTCAAATCAATTCGCCCATGCAGATTAGCGCCTGTAGAAAAGGGAGCACTGATGATATCTCGCTTGATACTCAAGCTGAATGGCCCTTCTTCTAATGGAAGTGTAATGGAGGTGCTTCGAGATGAATGGAAGTGACATGCAGAAATTTTGAACCCTATAGGTAGGAAAACGAATTGCTTTGTCTTTGACCACAGTGACACAGTGTGACGGTGGAACTCTCTGGTTGGATGAATGATCAACCTCCAAAATTAACTACTGAATGTAACCTGATGATGAACTAGTGCTGAACCTGGATGATCCAACCTGATGATGAACTAGGGTAGATAGATTTCTTTGCCGAAATACACAAGTTAGCTGAGCATGCTAGCTGAGCATGCGCTCAACCCCAACTTAGCTCACCAAGCTCTCCAATTCGACTCCACAAATCAATAATCACATAAGTGTCTTCTCCATTCACTTTATCTTTCTTTTATAACTTTCAACTGTGAAAACCCTAACTTTTAACCTAATTAGGTCACTTTAACTTCTAATTTGCATTTGACTTGCATGCATGCGCATGGAGACTTAATTGGATGCATGCATCATTAAATAATGCTCAGATGTCATGCATGCGGGTGGCCTTTGGCTCTGGTGGCCCTCTTCGACCCAATGGTGATATAATATTGATGCCCTAGATCTTTTGTAGATGGCATCAATCTTCAGCTGATTCCCTGACTATCAGTACCCACTCAAACCCACAAGAATCACATAGGTTAGCGGGTTGGTCCTCAATGCCTAGGTAGAAGAGGCCATTATAGTCCTCCCCACTCGAATTTGCTTGTCCTTAAGAAGCTGTAAAGCTGGGTGCTATAATACCTGTTCTGTCTCCCAAGTGGCCTCCTCTATAGGCAGATCTTTCCATTGAACTAAGTAGTCTTTGATGATTTTGTTCCTCAGTTTCCGCTCTTGCACCTCTAGGATGTGCTCCGGGATCAGAATCAATTTCCCCTCATCATCAATGGAGGGCAGCTCTCAAATCCCCTATCTGGAGGTCGACCTGCTGGACGGTCTCCGAATATTGCTGGATGTTGTGTGGCCTTATCTGGTGGTTTCTTGAAGGTAACAAAACACTCTGCTGCTCCCTCAATATCTCCCTGACGGAGTACTACCTCCATCCTGTGTGATGTCACTGCTGTGGGAGGGTAGGTATTCATCCCTCTCAATACTATCTTTTGTCCCTCTGCTCCTATGAACTCCATCTCCATGGTCTGGTATTTTGTGGGATACTTCCCTAGGGAATACATCCACTGAACTCCTAATACCACCTTCATGTCAGGTACATCCACCACATAGAATGTCTCTATCACTGTATAATTCCCAAGTGTTACTGTTAATTGAGGAATCCTCTGACTACACTCCATGGTGTGACTTGCTGCAGCTATTGAAAACCCATCAAAACTCTCAGTCTGAATGTCTGTCCTTTTAACCCATGCAGCATCAATAAAGTTGTGGGATGCCCCACCATCTATCAGCATTCCCACTCTGTGGCCCTGTATGGTACCTCTGATTCGGAGAGTGTGGAATCTAGGAACCCCTGTCATGGTAGCAATGGTACCTCCTGAGGGTGGCCACTCCCTAATTGTCTCTGGTGTCTCTCTCTGCTCCTGATCCTGATAATCATCATCCTCCCCATTGTCGGAATAGGCCTCTATGTAGTAAGCCTTTCCCTTCCTTGAACATCTGTGACCTTGTACCCATGGTTCCTGGCAAGTGAAACATAAATTTTTTCTTCTAAGGTCCTGTCGGGTATCATTGTCCATCCATTCTTTCTTAGGCCATTGTTTCTAGATGGGTTTCCTCTCTTCATCTTCAATAGGGGAATTGGTTTTGGGACGAAGCCTAATTTTGGGTACTGCATCTTGTAAATCTCTAGTCCATCTGATGGCATCTACTAGGGTGGTGGGCCGATAAAACTTGACCCATCCTCGTAACGGTTCAGTGAGAGCCTCAGTGAACAACATAATCAACCTGCTCTCTGATATATCGGTCCCCATGACTGCTATCCTCTGAAACTCTGAAATAAATGCATCTACACTACCTGTCTGCTTGAGTTGTGCCAGCTCTCTAAAGTGTACCTCAGGATCGTTCCGATCAAATCGCTCAATGAGCCTCTGTGTAAAATCTGGGTACGATGTGATGGTGTTGTGACCCAGTGTCACTAACCTGTGATACCACCACTCATGTGCTTCTCCGTCCAAATGCAATGTAGCCAATATAATGGCATCTGTCTCAATCATGGGGTTGAGCTAGAAGTATGTATCCAACTTCTGCACCCAATTCCTGGCTGGGCCACCCACCCTGAGTGCCCTCAAAGGTAGGGATAGTCAGTTTCTCTACGGTGCGTTGTAACTCATAGTTCTGGGTAAATGGCCTATAGTAAGCTTTGGGTTTGTTCTTACTTTTAAAGTGGCAGAAGTCAGTGAAGGTCATGGCTGAATGGAAGTCCTCTCCTAAAGCTCTATATTCTCTCAGATAGGCACTCATGGGTTCTTCTGGTTCTGCCTGTGCTAGAGGCACTGTAGCTGGACTATCTAAGAATTGAGGCATGGTAGGTCAGAAAGACTTGTGTATATGGGGATAGCTCTGCAGGTTGGTATGTAAGTGCTCTCTACTACTGCTGGTGGATACCCTATCACTGTTGGGAAATAAAGGACGGTGTGGGATGGGTCCATTCTTCTCGGTCATTTTCTTGGAGGTACTCATCATTTCCTTTTGCCCAATAGTGAGTTCTTTTATGGCTGATATGAGACTATTGAAAGTTGATCTATCATCATCGGCCATTATTTCTTTGACCTTTCCAGACTGATACTCTCTGTCCCAAAAATCTAAGTCCTCTAACTCCTCTTCTCTATCTCTACACCTCTGTCTCCGGTGAGTAATGTTGTGTGGGCCCTCTGAATTCATTTATAATTTTGCATGCCCACAACTGGTAAGAAAAATAGCTCTGATACCACTGTAATATCCCAAACTGATATTTTACAGTATATAGATCAGCTGATGGTGAAGAGGCTGGTCCCAGCATGCAAGGATTTTGCCGGAGGAATAGGGAGATACACCAAATCGTCCTCCACAGGTGAATGCACCCTCCTCTCAAACTATATAAGCTCCAGAATAATAAATAAGCTGCTACTGAAAGCCCGGATGATGTGCACTAGGGTTATAATACCCCTCTGATGGTGATGGAAGCAGCATGTGGAAGAAACAGAGGCACACTAGCCCAAAACATGAATGTCTCCTCAAATCAATTCGTCCATGCAAATTAGCGCCTCTAGAAAAGGGAGCACTGATGATATCTCACTTGATACTCAAGTTGAATGGCCCTTCTTCTAGGGGAAGGGTAATGGAGGTGCTCGGGGATGAATGGAAGTGACATGCAGAAATTTTGAACCCTGTAGGTAGGAAAATGAATTGCTTTGTCTCTGACCACGGTGACACGGTGTGACGGTGGAACTCTCTAGCTGGATGAATAATCAACCCCCGAAATAACTGTTGAATGTAACCTGATGATGAACTAGTGCTGAACCTAGATGATTCAACCTGATGATGAACTAGGGCAGATAGATTTTGCTGCCAAAATACACCAGTTAGCTGAGCATGCGCTCAACCCCAACTTAGCTCGTCGAGCTCTCCAATTTGACTCTACAAATCAATAATCACATAAGTGTCTTCTCCATTCACTTTATCTTTCTTTTATAACTTTCAACTGTGAAAACCCAAACTTTTAACCTAATTAGGTCACTTTAACTTCTAATTTGCAGTTGATTTGCATGCATGTGCATGGAGACTTAATCGGGTGCATGCATCATTAAATAATGCTCAGATGTCATGCATGCAGGAGACCTTTGGCTTTGGTGGCCCTCTTCGACCCAATGGTGATATAATATTGATGCCCTAGATCTTCTGTAGATGGAATTAGCCTTCAGTTGATTCCTTGACTGTCAGTACCTGCTCAAACCCACAGGAATCACATAGGTTAGCAGGTTGCTCCTCAATTCCTAGGCAGAAGAGGAAATTACAATGAGAGGAGTGTGGTGACAGTGGCTGCTCTTTTTGCAGTTGCCATCAGGCTAGTGTGCCTACTTTTGGGCTTTGACACACGCACGTCGATCAGGAGCGGCAACAATACTTCTTCCCATGGTTCAAGAGTGGGTTGCATATTTTCATATGCAAGGGAACCATCAACTTCATGCATGTATAAGCTTCATCATCAAGCAAGAAATATTCAAAGTCCAAGGTACCATACTCAGTGGCATCATCATCATCCAATCAGCAAAGCCTCCATCTTCTTCATATATTCTTTAATTTTCATATCAAGCCATCAAAGCAAGAGCATCATATACTATAACCATTTCATCATCTAATTTGTTCAAGGTGTAATGTGTTTTCCATGTCATTATTTGAATGGTTCAAGGTGTAAGGCTTCAAGCCATTTATAATAGGTTTGTCGTATCCTTGGCTTCCTTAACGTCATCATCATAGGTGCAAGGGTGTAAGGACACTTGCAAGAGCATCTCAACCATGTGTAGGGTTCCAAGACCCAAGTATTTCTTTGTCCTAGTTACCATAAACAAAGGGGTCATCATATATCATGTCCAAGACCCTCCAAGGACACTCTTGTCATAACAAGAAGGCTTCTTCAACAAGGTTACATACATGTAAGAGTGTAAGGGTATCATCGTCAAGGTGGCAAGTTTGTGGGCTTCAAACCATATTATAGGGGGGTCTTCAAGAAGTCTTCATGTCTTCAAGATCCACATATTCATACAAGAAGTATCATCATGCCACATCAATATCCAAGAGGCATGTCAAGGGCATCAAGGCATAATATCAAGGTCCTCTATACACCTATGAGCCACATCATACACAAATGACTACAGAATTAGTCATTTGGACTACCTTCCATGTCCTCCTTACCATGTCATCAACCCTGTTATCCACTTATTTTGCACTTAGTTGGATTAGCTGAGGAGCCACCGATTGACAAACATGTCCAATGTTTGATTCAAGTGTATCAGTTGATCCGTATTCATGTCTAGCAAATATTGGCTAGCCAGTTTTTCATTTGAATAATTATGACCATGGCCCCACGGGGTTTGTAATAAAAATGTGCTAGTAGGGTATTTTGAATGGTTCAGTCTCCTAAGACGTAGAATCTCAACTAAGGTATTCCAGGGAGTTTTTTTCCCTTGAAAACTATGCTTTGCCTATAGCCGAGTATAATTGACAAAGTTTTCTCCCACTTACTCCAAAGCTGGAATGCTCGATTTTGAATTCTAGGCTTTGGGGGGTTATTAGAGCCCAACTAAGTGTTTATAAACCTACTAGGCATTGTTAGAATAGAGCATGGTCTTGTCCTAAGTCAATAAGACCTTTAAAAAATTTCCGAAACTTTTTTATTGGACAGGTTAAAAAATTATTTTTTAATTTTTTAATTATTTCCCTAAACTTTTTGGTTAATTTTTCCATAAATTAAATGGAAAAAACCCGTTTATAATAAGTCGGTCATCCGGTCCCCATTTTCAGTGATTGAAGGGTATAACCTTAAGCCAAAAATCATTCTTGATCGGCCAGCCAGTCAGATCCAACTTTCAGATAATCAATCGGACACATAA
Organism: Pseudotsuga menziesii; assembly: GCA_001517045.1. NCBI lineage: Eukaryota > Viridiplantae > Streptophyta > Pinopsida > Pinales > Pinaceae > Pseudotsuga > Pseudotsuga menziesii. The sequence continues at coordinate 32,070 of LPNX011186190.1, forward strand.
TGCTCATTTTCTCTAAAAAGTCATTTTTGGGGAAAAAATGGATTATTTATTAAAAAATGATTATTTTGGAGAAAATTAAAACTCTCCAAATTAATCCAAATTCAGCGAAATAAAATGCTAAATGACATGGCACGAAGCATTTATGATGATTCCAATCAATATCGATCAGTTTTAGATCAAGTATTGGAGTGTAGCAGTTGAACTATCAGTCAAAAATTTGCCCTCTTTGGTCAAATCCGTTTTTGGTTGAAGTGTGGGTTATCTATTTGTTGGGTGATCATTACGAGGGAGGATGAGCCACCTCACCCCCCCTCATTACTCCAGCACTCAGTTACAACTCAGTTGTAGCTTAGTTCAACTCCAAATCATTATGCCGAGCTCATTCAATTACTCCGGTGTTACTCTTAGTTTGGTTTTAGGGTTTTGGCTTGATCTCATTGTATAAATAGAGACTCCTTCAACTCTATTCTGATGGAGAGTTTGGCATAGAAACTCTGTTGGATTTTGTAAGCTTCTTTTGTTAATAAAATATTGAGACTTTGGAGGTCATTTGATGGGCTTTTGGCATTGTGTCTTCATCTTATGTGAAGTAATATCTCTTTCACCCTACCCTTGTATTGCAATTTGATTATTATGTTTATTGAAGACTAACAATCTAGTACTTAGGCTTCTAATCAAATCTGCATTGAGTGTTTGTGTCTTCAAGGATTGCATCTAGTAGGAGCTTTCGGCACCTAATACCTTCACCATACAAGTGTTCCATTATTAATATATTTTGTTTGCAGGGTTGCAAGCGGTTCCAGATCTTTCTTGCCTTCTCCAACAAACTTTAAAAAATTCTCTTGGTTACATTGGTTGCTACAAGTTGATCTCTATTTTCAAGGTTCTATCCTACCTCTTTTCCACTTTTATAGAAGTTATCAAGTCATTTAAATCTTTATTTCAAGCTTGCTTGGCTTCTACTAAGTTAGATCTAGGATTTCTAGCCTTAGATCTACTTTTTCAAAGCTAGATCCATCTTTCTAAAGGCCTACTTTTAAAGATCTAGTTTCGTTTCTATTTTTGTAAATCCATCTTTCTTTTTGCCTTGGAAAACGTGCACTTTTTTTCTCGAAAAATGTGCAAATTTTCCACTTTTTAGCTTGCTGGTTTTTTTTTCAGTGTTCCTTTTTTTTTAAATTCTGGAAATTCATAAAATCAGAAAAAAAAATTTCAAATTTTTTTATTTTGTGACTTTTTCTCAAAAAACGTGCCATTTCGTGCTTGTTGTTTTTTCGCTGATTTTTTACATTTTTTTGCTATTTTTCAATTCTAGAAATTAGCATAAAAATTAGAAAAAAATTCGAAAAAAATTTCAAAAATTTTATTTATTTATTATTTTTTGACTTTTCTCGAAAAACGTGCAATTTTGTACTTGCTGTTTTTTGCTGATTTTTTGCAATTTTCTGCTATTTTCCAGATTCTTGAAATTAACCTAAAATGTTAAAAAATCTTTAATTTTAAATTCGCAAAAAGTCTCAAGTCGTTTCATAAAAAATCGTGCATTTTACATAAAAATCGGTGAGCTTCCCTGGTCCTTTCCAAGTTTTGATTTTGGGTCTCATTCCTTTGTTTTGATCTTTTGTTTCATCTCATAAGGCACTTGTCTTCTCATCCACTTAATCTTTTCGAATCACAATTTAAATTTGGTTTTCTAACACTCTTACTAGTCCTTGTTTAGAGCTCTTATCCACAGGTGAACTAAAAGCAAAACCAAGCAAGAAAGAGCAAGCAGAACTAGATCCAAAGACAAGGATCTAAAACCAAAAAGAAGTCATTCTCCTTAGTACAAACTCATATGAGTGTTTCATTTTTACTTAAGTAGTTTTGAAAAGTCCTTACAAGGGTTAAATTCCCAAGGCATTTGTACTTCATTAATAAAACAAGGCTAAGTGGGATAAGGCCTCGCATATTTGGTTTTTCTTCCCGATTTGGGGAAGAGTGTCTTGGTTCTTAGCTTAGATTTATTTCAAGTACTTAGAGTAGTTTCATTTTTTGCAAAATAGATAGTAATTGTTAGATTAGCCTATTTTGTTTCATTAACTAAGTTGATTACTTCATCTTTTAAGTTCTTGTATCTTTCATAAGTAATTCAACTGTTTAAAGTAGAAATCTCTTGAATCTCACTTTGAAGATCAAGAATGCTCTCTATCGGAGAGTTGTCTTTTCATTGTTTAATAAGTTAATCAATTAATAAGTAAGTCTCTTGAAGTTGCAATAACACAAGTCAAGAGCACTCCCTGTCGGAGAGCATTTCCACTGCATCATCCTTGCATCAAGCATATAGTTTAGTTAAAGTCTCTTGAACTTCTGTCATAAGACGAAATCAAGAGCGCTCTCTGTCGGAGAGTTGAACTGTGTGCTCCTAATAATAAAATCTTTCCAACTCACATTTCCCCACTTAAAATTTACCTCGTTGCTATCCCTCACCTAGTATGCTCTACCGACCCTGAAAAGTTGGACTCGTACTCAGAACGGTGATCGGATTTGTTAATCTTGCAAGTAATAACATAATAAAACTTTCACCCCATAACCAACGCATCAGCATTGTCTCGATAAATACTCAGGTAGTGGGCAAATTCCAAGTGTGGGCGCCGGGCAACCCAATCTAGACACTTGCTAGTTAAATTATCTGAACACCTAGCTTGTGATTCCAGACAGGTCTGTCATGTCTTCAAACGGAGCCACTGAAAGTATTTTCGATTAGGTTTCCTAGACACCTTAAGCAAGATCATCTTTAAAATCCTTAAAATTTACCAAGAGCACTCGCATAATCTAATATTCATTGGTTTAATTTCTAGACGTATGTTTAATTCTCTGGCGCATTTCAACTTCATTGACTCCATAAGGCACTGGTCCTTGTTTTAATTTGCATAGTCATTTGATCAATTGTCTATGGTTTGTTATAATTGCTATAACTGAATGCTTAATTGAAGTCTAGAATTTAAACTTATGGGTGTGTGCAAGAAGTTGAGGGACCTTTTAGATGCAATGGTGGAGTGAAGTCAATCACTCTTAATCCAAAAAAAAAAAATCATCCCAAGCAATCCCGAACCTGCCAAGCCTAGTCCCAAGGCTGGCAATAGGCATGCCAACTAGGATAGTAAGACAAATCGCGCCTCCATTTTAGTGAATGAAATCACGTGTGCGATTTCCTTCACTAAAACGTAGGCGCGATTTGGAAAGCCTGTTTTTTTTTTAAATTGGCCGAGGCCGCCTTTTTCTCATAACCGTGCGGCTATTAGACGAACGAGGAGCAAAACTCGACTGTGCAAATGCGATTTTGGGTGTGCTTGAGCCCTCCATCTCCACCTTTGGATAAACCTCCCTTTGTGAGGTATTTTCCTCATATCTTTTCATGTTTTTTTCTTTTTTTTCATCAATTTATTTGCCCTAGATTGAAAAATTAAACCATATTAAATTAAATTATGGCCAATTGAAACAAAAACCCAATGGAATTGCCCAATTGAAACAAAAACCCAATGGAATTGGCCAATGGAAACAAGAACCTCAATGTAATTGGCTAATTGAAACCAATTCCCCAATTTAATGATAAAAATTAAATAATTTTGATTATTTAACAAAATTCATACCCAAAATTCCCATGCCCAATGGAAACCAAAACCCCAATTAACTCAAAAAACAAATGAATATATTGAGATTTTTTCCTTGTCATGTTTTATTTTTTTTTTGACATTTTATACACTCTAATGTTGAGTCTTTAAGTTGTGTATTTTATATAGTTGGTTGTGATATGATCCAAACCATCCCATTGTATCTATGATAACAATTATTGATGTAGGAATTGACAAGTGGCCTCATCTAAAGGAATTACCCTGCCTTCCTCATAGAAATATAGTCACCCCCATTAACAATAGCTACCATAGCCTTTGAATATCACCCTCATCAAAATTATAATAATCTTCATTATTAATAAATGGCTTAGAAATTGATTACCAACTTCATTCAACAATAGCCGCTCTCAGTAACAATAAATAGCTTATGAATAGACTAACACTCTAACAACGTGATCCATAACTAGAATAGAGACTAACTACTAGTCTCATCCATATTACAATTCCCCTCATTAACAATAATTAAAACATGAAATAACTACCAATCTCATTAATTATCCCTAACTACAGCCCTTTTCATTTAAATATTAGTTTCCCAATTCAATTAACTAAAATTATTACTGAACAATAACCCCCTTTAATTAAAGATAGTAAAACTAACATCCTAATCCAAATGATATTCTCTCTAATGGTATCTATATTAAGAATAAGTGTCATTCTCATCGCAATAAAGTTCACTAAATCACTATTTCCATATGCATATTCACAAGGATCCTTGTGAATCCATACTAAAATCCACAAATAAACACCTTATAATTTTGATGAAACTTCTCGAAGTTTCTCTTCCAAGAACATCAATAAACACCTTATAGTTTTGATGAAACTTCTCGAAGTTTCTCTTCCAAGAACATCAATAAACACCTTATAGTTTTGATGAAACTTCCCAATCCAAGTGTCAAAATAAGGTACAGTTCAGCTTCCCATGCTTTTAACAAATATTTTGTCTTGAACGAAGGGTACTTTTTGGTTAAGGTCAAGACAACAAAGTTTAACAATAGACTCTATGAACGTGAAGATACATAGGTAGGTTGATGTATTTGATTAAACATGCCAATCACATACTAGATCATACATGATATTTAATCCAGTGGAACCCTTGCAACCATAAAATCCATAAAGTTCTACTAAATAGCCTTTGGAGTCCAAAAAACATCACACGACAACAAATAATTACATATCTAACACAATCGTTGCCTATACTGGGATTTTATTCATCAACAGCACATTATGCCGCCTATTCTTTACTGTAAAATTCAAGATCAATTTTTAAATTTACATGATAGATTTAGTTTATATGTCAATAGTTATACAATTTTCAATTCTTAGATACGTTATTATATCATGTGTTTATATTTTTAATGATATTTTATTTGTATTTATGATTGCAGTGGCTACTATGAATCGTAACAATGCGGAGATATTGAGGTTTATTAGCCATTTGAGAGAGATTGGTTCGGCTTGGAGGGGTGGAGATGAGCTCCGCCGCTCTCTGTTAGATTCATTGCTATCTATTGTTGATACAATCGCAAGATCGAATGATGCATTGTATAGCATCGCATCTTACAGGGAGAGGAAAAGGCAACAATATGCTGATGGGTTGAGGTACAATGAGGTAAAAAAGCTAAAAATAACAAAACAAGCCATCTATTCATTGTTTAGACTGCCTGGGACGGATGACATCCCGGAGATCAGCAGGCCACATATTTCTATTGAGTGGTGCACTTTTCCACCCATCAGAGACAACTGGATGGATAGGTGGTACATGGTTTTTGACATTCCCCCTCACAACAATAGGGAAGTACCGATGTACTTCCTCCAAAAATTGTATGCAGAGTTTGTGATGGGGAAACATATCAACTATTTTGACATGTTGGGCTTCCAGGGAGTTGGTAGGGGAATGCCCCAACACTGACCCCATGCTAGGCATAGAGATGCCAATCCACAGATACCTGCACCCTGTGCCCAGCTACCGAGGGCAGACATCCCTCCTGCACATGACATGGTTGCCCAGACACAGGATGCATTTTTTACTCTAGCTGAGATGGTCTCTCAACACACGACCACTATTGACCAGAGAGCGCCCTCTTCCTTTGCTGGTGTACAACCACCAGCTTCTGGTGGTGGAGGGACATCTGTTGGTGGGGATATACCGACATCCCATGTGCCTCAAAGCGAGCCACACGTCTGCACATCGTGTGGGGGACCCTGTTATGGTCCTAGACCAAGACATGGCACCACTACGATGACTGGTGGTTAGGTAAGGACATTGTTTTAAAACTCTGTTATTGTTCAATTTTTAATTGTTCCATACTATATCTAACATATTAAAAGATTCGTAATATATATGCAATATTTACTCTTGCAGGAGATTGATGCCTCTCACAAGGGTGGTATTGCACCCGGTGTGGTTGTACCTGAGGCCCAAAGAACCACAATTGAGGTAATATTTAAACACTTGTCATTTTGTTATTACATGTATAATTTTGTTAATGCATGTGTTAGTCTTGATTAATTTATTAAAATGTCTAATATTTACAATTTTTGAAGTTGCAGGAACCCCACTTAGAACGTGATGCTGGAGACTTGATATCAACGACATAGTCCAAGGTGGAATTTACAACTACTTGAAGAATGTAAGTACATGGGTTATGATTGAATCTTGTTCGAATTATTTAAATTTCTTACTATACACTCCTTTATAGATCGCTAATGTAAATATAATTTTTAAACTTACAGATGCTAGAGGCATCTGAAGAGGGGCAAGAAATTGATAGAAGTGGTCACTCCCATGGTGGAGATATGTCCCAGGAAGGGGTAAGTATATTACAACATATTATTTTTTCAGTACATATTATTCCATCCATTCAAATCCATGTCTAACTATGGTAACACTTTATGAATGCAGACGTCATCGCAGATCCCTGCACCGCCTCTTTGGTTTGGATCTCCCCGTAGTCCAAACATAGATAAGGGGGTTGTTTACACCAGACGAGGACCCTCTTCCTTGAACAGAGCGGGTGTGCATGAGGATCAACCTACTCATCCCACGGTAATGTACACACTTCCAATGACAGTTGTTGGTTAGCTATGAATTCACTTCACAAGTGGTTTTTCTTAATGTTATTTTCGCATGTTTACAGCATCAGGATGTAGAGTCATCCGTGCTAGACCTTAGTGGGATTGTTGATGCTGCTGTCAATGCCGCATCTACAATAGGGATAAGTCACATTGAGGTACATCTACTTGAATATTTGTAATTGTACATTTCATTTGTATTTTTTATGGACATGCACGATGTCTAACTATTTAATCATTTGGTGAATGTAGCCACACCCTATTCCGTTAGTGCATGCAACTGAGGTTGATGTTCAACCTACGGCTCCTCTTACTATTGAAGAGTCCCAACATAATCCCCTAGAAATGGTTTTTTCGGTGAGATGTTCATTTTTTACATAATTGATTAGTACTTTCTCATTCATGTACATGTTGATAATTCTTGAGATAATTGACATATTTTTTTTCATTCACAGAGAAGCATGGCAATGAGGCTCGCTGCAAGGACAACCATAGCAGAGGCACCTACACCGTCGACACCACAGGCACCTATACCCCCGATGGATGCAGTGAGTCTTTGTTTTATTTACAATTGAGTCATATTTTAAATTTTCAAACTTTGTTATTGATGGACAGTACTAGTTCAATTACCTGATCAAGAAATATTGTCATTGATTTGCAGTTGCCAGAGATGCACAGTGGTCGTAGACAGAGCCGAAGAGCATTAGGGTCTGGGAAAAACAAGAGAAAGTTAGAATTTTGATGTGTTAGTCCAGGACAAATATGTATTTTTATGTACAATCCGGAGTTAGAGTATAGGGGCGCGGTCCAGGACAGATGTACTTTTGTTTGCACATGTACATCAAATATGTTTTTGATACATATACATTGACAGGCCATAGATCTAGGCCTTATATTTTTGTATTATAACTTTCATGGTATAAAAAGCATTTCATATCAAGGCTCTTGAGATATTCATGGTTCAGTCTTTTAAGTGTGATTATACATGTGTGGCGAAGAATGTTTCTATGTGTAATGTTCCCAATTTTTTATAGATTTTATGATTGTATGGAGATATCAGTTATAAATTTGAGAACAATGCACAAGTACAATAAATTACGTAATGAAAAAAATGTACATTTTAATTGTTTTTTACCACGATCCGATTGCATATACAATGTTATATTAACAATGTCAAATTGTATTAAAAAAGATGGAACATAGGTCTAATACACATTTGAGCACCCAGCACATCTAAGCAACTGATCCAACTTGGTGGAATACAAAAGCACCTTACCCACATAACAACCTAACAAACGTTTAAAGGATGCACGAAGTTGACACACTTAAATCATGCACCAGTGTGGTCTACATAAATAAAATTATTTTTTGGCATGATGTCTTTCATCTAACGAATACATGGGATACACATCAAACCTAAAAGTATCCGAGTATTATAAGGTTGATTCAAAATAATGGTTATGACTATATCCTGCACATTATTTTATCATTTTGTTAATGTACATGGCATTTGATGAATGGCCTCGAGTAACAACTTTGAAAGAGATGAAAGTTATGTGTGATTAATGTACATGGCATTTTCGAAGCATTCGTAGCGTGAAGATATATATATTTTGTAATAATGCGTAATAGAATGGCCACTTGTTTCTAAACATAAACATGTTCCATTACATGGTTACTGACTTAATGGCATTGTCTCCTCCTGCATTTCATCTTACAAACGCTCACATCTCTTATATGAGGGGAAGATCTACAATCGCCTTCAAGCTGACCTTTATGTGCAAAAATTTCACATTCACTTACTGAGCAAAACCCTAGTTTCCAAAATTGACAAAAAAAATGATCCCTTGTCCATGGACCCGGAGTAGAGGACCACTCTAGCACTATCGCGATGTACTGAATCCAATGGAGCTGATGGTTCATCAATCCGAGCAACGGTCATCAATCTATGGAACGTTGAATCCCACCTCCCACAGGCTTTTAAGGACACCCGTTGAATCCCTAACCGGGGCATAGAGTGGAAACCGTGCATCAAAAAGGGCTTTCAGTGGGTCTTGTAAGCGTGTTTAGGCAGGTTCCATGTGGGAACGCTAGCCACACGTTCACGGTCAAGGAATTTGTAAAGCCGACCCATATGTGCAGAAATTGGACATTCACTTACTGAGCAAAACCCTAGTTTCCAAAATTGACCAAAATAATGGTCTCTTCTCCATGGAAGCAGATTAGAGGGCCACCCTAGCACTATCTCGATGTCCGAAATCCAATGGAGCTGATGGTTTGTCGATCCGAGCAACAGTCATGATTCTATGGCACGTTGAATCCCACCTCCTCCAGACTTTCAGGGACACCTGTTGAATCCCTACCCAGGGCATAGAATGGAAACCGTGCATCAAAAAGGACTTCCGGTAGTTCATGCAAGCTTGTTTAGGCATGTATTATGTGGGAACACTAGCCACACCTTCACGGTCGAGTAATATGCGAATTTGACCCCTATGTGCAAAAATTTCACATTCACTTACTAAGCAAAACCCTAGTTTCCAAAATTGACCAAAATAATGGTCTCTTCTCCATGGAACCATATTAGAGGGCCACCCTAGCACTATCCCAATGTCTTGAATCCAACGTAGCCGACAATTCGTCGATCCGAGCAACGGTCATGATTCTGTGGCACGTTGAATCCCACCTCCTACAGGCTTTCAGGGACACCTGTTGCATCCCTACCCGGGGCATAGAATGGAGACCGTGCATAAAAAAGGGCTTCCGGTGGGTCGTGCATGCGTGTTTAGGCATGTGTTATGTGGGAACGCTAGCCACACCTTCACAGTCGAGCAATACGCGAATTTGACCCCCATGTGCAAAAATTTCACATTCACTTACTGAGCAAAACCCTAGTTTCCAAAATTAACCAAAATAATGGTCTCTTCTCCATGGAACTAAATTAGAGGGCCACCCTAACACTATTCCAATGTCCTGAATCCAACAGAGCCGACGGTTCGTCGATCCGAGAAACGGTCATGATTCTGTGGCACGTTGAATGCCACCTCCTATAGGCTTTCTGGGACACCTGTTGAATCCCTACCCGGGGCATAGAATGGAAACCATGCATAAAAAAGGGCTTCTGATGGGTTTTGCAATCGTGTTTAGGCATGTGTTATGTGAGAACGCTAGCCACACCTTCACGGTCGAGCAATATGCGAATTTAACCCCCATGTGCAAAAATTTCACATTCACTTACTAAGCAAAAGCCTAGTTTCCAAAATTGACCAAAATAATGGTCTCTTCTCCATGGAACCAGATTAGAGGGCCATCCTAGCACTATCCCGATGTCCTGAATCCAACGGAGCCGACGGTTCGTCGATCCGAGCAACGGTCATGATTCTGTGGCATGTTGAATCCCACCTCCTACAGGCTTTCAGGGGCACCTGTTGAATCCCTACTCGAGGCATAGAATGGAAACCGTGCATAAAAAAGGGCTTTCGGTGGGTCGTGCAAGTGTGTTTAGGCATGTGTTATGTGGGAACGCTAGCCACACCTTCACGGTTGAGCAATATGCGAATTTGACCCCCATGTCCAAAAATTTCACATTCACTTACTGAGCAAAACCCTAGTTTCCAAAATTGACCAAAATAATGGTCTCTTCTCCATGGAACCAGATTAGAGGGCTACCCTAGCACTATCCCGATGTCCTGAATCCAACGGAGCCGACGGTTCGTCGATCCAAGCAACGGTCATGATTCTGTGGCACGTTGAATCCCACCTCCTACACTCTTTCAGGGACACCTGTTGAATCCCTACCCGGGGCATAGAATGGAAACCGTGCATAAAAAAGGGCTTCTGGTGGGTCATGCAAGCGTGTTTAGGCATGTACTATGTGGAAACGCTAGCCACACCTTCACGGTCGAGCAATATGCGAATTTGACCCCCATGTGTAAAAATTTCACATTCACTTACTAAGCAAAACCCTAGTTTCCAAAATTGACCAAAATAATGGTCTCTTCTCCATGGAACTAGATTAGAGGGCCACCCTAGCACTATCCCGATGTCTTGAATCCAACAGAGCCGACGATTAGTCGATCCGAGCAATGGTCATGATTCTGTGGCACGTTGAATCCCACCTCCTACAGGCTTTCAGGGACACCTGTTGAATCCCTACCTGGGGCATAGAATGGAAACCGTGCATGGAAAAACTATTATATTTAAAGGTTTCAATGATCTCAGTACATGCATACTAAAGTCAACTTCGTGAATTAACATGATTTGAAGCATAAGTCCACCAGATTTGAAAAAGTTGAGTTGGACATTAGATTGATTCTGAATTGAGTTGTGACAGTAAGATAAGATTAGGGTTTCCTAGGTAGGGTTTTCCAAGTTTGGCCTTCGTTGGCTTGAAATGCATTGTCCAGCTTTGGCCCGAATCTCTTATTATCTTTTATTATCTTTTAAGTAGAAATTAAACTTTTAAATAAATAAAAAATGAGATGAAATTCCAACACAACTACGCACTACCCCTTTGGCAATGGACATGCGGGTATAAGAGGTGAGCTGTCAAGAAGGAAATTACACAAGCCTTAAAACATAAGTTTATCATTTCGGCATCTTGTTTCCATCATCCTAGTTGTATATATCGGCTGAAAACATTGACAATATTACCTACTTGAAA
>LPNX011186192.1:4347-56847 GCA_001517045.1 Pseudotsuga menziesii
GCTTGTGAAATGCCAAAGCTTAGGCCTCGTACATATATTGCGATTATTAGGGACCCATTTTCTCACAATGGCTTGGGAGATTTGCACCAGCCAATTATGAATTTAAGATTATAGCAGTCCATCCACCTAGGATTTTGCTCATAGCAATCCCAGTAACCAAGGGCACACTCCAGATCAAATCTTAAGCAGTAATTTTCCAACAAAAAAAATGAAAATACCAACAGCTGCAAATCTTGTTCTTCTAATTGATATACCACAAGATTGTCTGTGCAACAAATAAAATGAAAATACCATCAGCTGCAAATGCAGGAAGGAACATCCTTGTTGGCATTCCTCTCCATTGTTTCCTGCACATGTACATACATAGACTGTGATTTCAGATGTTATTGTTGTTTTTAGAAGCTCAAAGTGCAATTAAATAATTTGACATGCTCCTGGGATTTCTAATTCTGAATAATTTTCATCAGCAGGGGTGGTGGCGGTGCAGGGAAGAACTGGCATCATGATGGCAGGGCATTAAAGAAGTATAACAAGTTCAATAACAAGTTCATGTAACAGATTAAAGCATGCTCTGTGAAAATGTTCAAGGAAGTGTTTTTCATAGGACATATCTGAAACACCAGCCCCCTCCATTCTTTCATCAATTGAAAGCTGTGGCTGTAGCATTCGTAAAAGAGCACTGACATGTTCTTCATTAAGTTGGTGACAGGCTTCTTTGTAAATAGAAGAATGCCAATCTGGAGAAAAAATGCACTCTTTAATAAAACTAAGCACTTCAACAGCTCCTTGTAAAGGAATATTACTGGAGTCAGAAACGCTGTCATTTGCAGAGCAGGGCTGTTCATGTCCATCAGAGATGAGTACTACTTGCCTGCTAGCCTCTGAAAACAGATCTCCAAAGAGAGCATCATCTTCATTCCTGCTTGCAGATTCTGCATCATTTACTCCCAGCCCATCCTTGCTAGCAGTTGGCCATGACTTTCCCGTGCTTTTAATCCATGGTTTTAGTGGTATTTGTTTCAATTTTTTTTTTATCCACATAGCACTCTATTTTTCTTCATCACAAAGTATAATATGAAGCCCCGGAAGTTTTTAAGGACATGGTTTCTATTGTATATGAATAATTTTTACAGCATCCGTATTTGAAGAAAATTGACCTGACTTATATTTGTGAGAGTTGATATTCATGTGTTGTGTCATTGCAGTTAAGCTAAGTGTGATTAGTTGAAAACTTGGAACAACTTTCATCTCAATACATTGTTTTAAAGGTCTGTACATAAAATATGGACTAAACTCTTACCTTTCTCTACAGGTCACAGTGGAGGAGGCAAGGGACCAGTGTAAACTTCCTTGGATGTGTGAAGCACTCGATAAGTTTGAGGGTTATATTCTTCGAAGGAGAGATATCTCAAAATTAAAATTAGCAAAAAAAAATTTTAATTTAAAAAAAAAAAATTTCCACAAGCGTCGCTTAAGCGACGGTTTCTACTGTCGCTTTTCCGACACATTTTCTAGATAGCCGTCGCTTATCCGACGGTAATATGTGTCGCTTATCCGACACTTTTCTAGATGGCCATCGCTTATCCGACAGTTTCTTCTGCCGCTTTTTCAACACTTTTAGTTGAGATTCGTCGCTTAAGCGACGGTTATGAAGGCTATTTTCTCAAATTTTTTTTACTACCGTCGAAAATATTCTGTAGCTTAAGCGACGGTTTACATTTAAGCGATGGTTACATAGGTGTCGCTTAACCGACGGTTATTTAGGTGTCAATTAACCGATGACAAGTTTCCGACGCTTAAAAAAAAATCAAAGTGTCGTACATGCGAAAGGAAACTGTCGAAAATCCGACATGACGGCCGTCGGATTTTTGGTCGAAATGTAGTAGTGTACATGTTGTTAGATTCCTTAGTCACAAACATGGATAAGTAGATGATTTTATGGTAGATTTGATGTGTTTGCATGTTTGATCTATTTGCAGGTACACAGGTTTAGTATTGAAGCAGCATTGAAGGTGTCTACAATATCCAGGGAAGGTCTTCATCCTTTGTTGTTCACTCATTTGTTCTGGTTCTGAACCATTCAGACCAGAGGAACAACTTCTGTCTGCAGAAGGTGAAATATTCTTGGTTACAAATCTGGCGACTCCGCTGGGGATTGATACATATATCAGTTGATCTGATCTTCCTCAGTTCTTGAACTCTTGTCGGAATCCAGGCTCCATATCCAACTCTCTTCAGTCAGATCTGCTATCTGACTCAGTGAATTTTGGTTTGAAACTTTCAGATCTGAAGTATTTCAACTTTTTATGCTCTTTTTTACTCTCAATCCATCAGTTTTTACCTTGATCTGATCTTTTTCTAACTTGATCTGTCGTTCTCCTTTGTGTTTTGGATCTATACAGGGAACCACTCTTATGCTATTAGCGAGAAGCGGTGCCACTACCTGAAACCTGTTAGCAGCATGCGGTGCCACCGCCTGAGTCCTGTTGTCCAGAAGCAGTGCTCATCTAGAACCGCTCTGTCAATACCCCTCGAGCGCGGTGCCAGGTAGGCCTTATTCCAAGACCACTTTTTTCTCATTTTTTGCAAAAAATTTGAGTTGATTTTCTTTCAGCCCTGCACTGTCAAGCTTGTGTGTTAGAATCTGATGGTTATGGTTTGAAATTTTGTGGTAAAAGATCAGTTTGATTGAAGAATCCAAAAGCTAGATTAGGCTTGTTGATTGTCCATTTTCTTCTGTGCTTGTTGGTTGTCTTTGTGAAAGGATTTCTTTTTCGAAAGCTCACGTGTTAGAGAGCTCTCTTTTTATTTCTGTTATATAGACTGAAAGAAAAATGTTTAATTAGCATCTTGATTTCATTTTTTGTTCCCATAGAAGACTTCTTTTTGCTTGTTTAAAAAGAAAATTCTTGAATCAGATTAGGTTATTATCATTAGTGAGCATAAGATATTGGATCTCTGATTGGCCTCATAAGCATTCAGGTTCTCTATGTTCTTTTGTCTCTTTTTCATTTATACTATCTCATAAATATATATATATATATATATATATATATATATTAGTTTTAAGTTAGATATATCTATGCTTTAAGAAAAATCGAAAAATAGAGTGTATATGCATATAGTGTGTTGCTTGTTTTTCTTTTAAGAAAAGAGACTCCTCCCATTTTGATTGCTTTCAGAAAAGAGAAATGAGTTTGGAAAGTGCTGCTTGTTTTTGATTTTGTGTTCAAGATTGTTGTTTGGAAATTTTTGGTGTTGAAGCAAAAGAAAATACCCTCTTTCCCTCCCGTAGGTAGGCATACCACAAACAGTAAAGTGAAATATTTGCATATGCATATTGCATGGTTTTACTTTTTCTGTCAAAACTCCATGCATTCACCTAACCGCCCACTTTAAAATTAAAGGTAGTTATAGGTTAAAATTTACATAGCAATTTGAGTGATAGGTTAGAGAAGTGTTCGGGTGTTGTTAAGCGTAGGAGCTGTCGTTACTCGTCTGCATTACATCCCGGGACTCGCGCGGTTCTTCCACGTACTATCGGTATATCGAACGACCTTTCACGTACCCTTGAGGCATTTAGAAAGGTACTTCACGTACTCAATTGTATATCGGAAGGCCCCTTGTGTATGGTTATGCATTATATAACACTACTACCGATTTGAGCTCCCACGTACCTTGCGTATATCGGGAGACCCCACTAGGATACCTTATCCATCTGAGGAAAGCCCTTTGGCCATCTTGCTTGGAGCCATACACTGAAAACAACATTCGGGGAGATTACTACGCACGTACCCTTGAGGTGTATCGCGAGTGGCACCTTCTTAACAATCCTAGTGAGAGACCTGACTATCTGAACCTCTCCTGTCATTTTAAGTTTGCTTGTTTGACCTATAGCTTGAGTAGGGAAATTTTTGGTGTGTTTTCTAGTTTTTGAGACCCTAGGTTAGATAGGAGCTGTACAAACTGGCTGAGCTAAGACAGTCTAGAAGAGTACGGGGCTTGCCACCCATTTTTATTCCTGTTTTAGGAGAAAATCCAATGGAAGCTATCGACCAAGGAGCTGCTACCACCTCCCAAGTGGGAGATAATGTGGTGGCAGAAAGTGGAGGACCATATCCTTCACACTCGCCTCCCTTGGTCCAACAACCTTCTCGGGGTAATACTTCATTCCATTCTCCCACAGAAGGTCATGTTGATGATACTACCTATCCGGATTATGGTCCCAATGCTCCATTTTGGGATACCTCTATAGGACAGGCCATTGCCTCATTTGGCACCCATTTAAACTTTTATGAAGAAGTTTCTCTAGATGAAGAAGAACGTAGACAATATCACGCAGCCATTCTCCGTGCACAAGAGATTGAACGAAAAATATATGACATATTGGGCACACCACCATCACGTTCCACAACTGTTCCTGTGAGATATCGTTCACTTGTTGATTCTATGAGACCCATTGAATCGATTATAGATCGCAGAGTAACTCCACACAACCCAGGTCAAACTACCAACCCCACCACCTCCCATATTATGTTTGTCCCCAATCTTCCTAGGTCTTCCACACCTGGGGCTCAACCTTCAATTCCTCTTTTGTCATTACCTTCTAGTGCCGGGGGGCAACCCCCAGCACGACCTACGTTATTTGGCACTGGAATTGTATCTATGGCAAGGAGAGACCTCTGGTATAGAGCAATCTCCAATTTATGTCCCTCCCACCGACACTAATGTGGTTAATCCCCCATCTAGTTCAGGTCAGCCCTTGGGGGCACAACCTGTAACCAATCAAACCTCTTGGGGTTATGGTTATACAGCAAATCAAATACCTATAGGAAACATTAATTATCCACCTAAACCTACAAGAATTCCTTATGATGGAATTCCATATCCTAGTAATACTTTCACGCCATGGGGGCAACCTAACTGGTCCTACATGCCAGCTATGGGGGGGATACCTATACATACTGCGGGAGGTGCCGAAGGAATGCCTTATGGAGGTCCTACCCTTGGGGGGCCTAATGGTCCTAGAGGGCTTGGTGGCTTTCCTTCTTATGGTCCTAATGGTCCTAGTGGTCCTGTGGGGCCTGGTGGCTTCCCTCCTAATGGCCTTGGAGGGTCTGGTGGCCCTCCTCCTAGTGGTTCCGAAGGCTCTGGAGGTTTACCTCCTAGATTCCCTGGAGGGTCTGGTGGTCTGCCTCCTGGTGGCCCTGGTGGTCCCGGAGGCCCTGGTGGTCCTCCTTTCGGAGGTCTTGGTGGTCCTAACGGTCCTGATCCAGAAAATCAACCCCTTGCGGGCATATTTTTTGGTAGTTCTTCGTCACAGCAACCTGTCTATCAGTCTACTTACAGTCCTACTGGTAACTATATGCCATATCAATATTACCAGTATGTGCAACCTAACCGTCAGTTACCTTTCCTAGCAACTTTGGACTTGCTTGATTTGTCCAAGTTGATTAATGACCCCATTCAACATAACCCCTCGTGGCCTCCCATTGCAGTAAAGTTACCATCGGACATTCCAAATTTTGATGGAAAGCAGGGAGACGATCCGAAAAACCATGTCATGACATTCCATCTGTGGTGTTATTCAAAATCCCTTATGGATGATGCAGTTCATTTAAGACTCTTTCAACAAACTTTGACTAGTACAGCCACGAAATGGTATATTGAACTTCCGCAACACTTGTTTGTGGATTTTGGCTCGTTGGCAACTGTATTTCTTACACACTTTCAGCTCCCTATTCGTTATGAAACGGGTACTGATCTCTTAAATTCTTTGCGACAGAACGCATCCAACCACATATCCGATCATATCCATGAGTGGAGAAGGCAGAGAAGACTTATTAAGGCTCCTATTCCGGATCAGTTATTAGCTTATTGGTTTACCAAATATTTGTTGCCTCTGATTGCTCGAGATGTGGCTATCGGTGGTGCCGTTACCGAAGAGCAAGCCATTAGTCGAGCCCAGTATCTGGACTTGGTCTATTCCCAGTTCGGAACTTTATATGACTTGATTCCTCAAGCTCCTCGCCTAAGCACCGATCCTGCAAAGCCACCAGCAGAAGTGCCTGTTGATGGGATCGTTGGTTCAATCTAGTCCCCATCAGCAGCAAAACCTGCCAAGCAACCCCAGACTGCCACCCCTACTCCTTCGAATCCCAAGGTTTCCACCGAGGTTAATTCTATTCAGAGTATTCAAACCTCTGGCAATAATAAAAAGAAAGGTAAAAGTAAAAATAAAAAACCCTGAAAACCAACAGGAGAACCAAAAACCAACCAAAAATGATAACGATAAAGGGAAAATAAAAGCAAAATATCCATGTCTTCTATGCGGAGGTGACCATTTCACAAAAGAGTGTCCCCACCGAGACGAAATCACCCAATTTTTGAAAACAAATCCTGCACCTGCAGTTCTCATGGATCCTTTTCCCTCTCAACAACAACTGATAGACCACATGTCAAATCAGGGAAACTCTAGTTCGTCAGAGGAAATTTGTATGATGTCCTTGGATACCATTAGTCTGCAAACTCTAAGTCAGAATTATGACAAACCCACAGACAAGAAAGAAGACCATTCTTCTTCAGGGAAAGCTCCCTCTACTGGTTCTTTCGAATCCTCGTCTACTGTCCCCCTAACCATCGAGAAGCTTACTCTCAATATGATTTTGTGTCCACCCAAGAGTACTCTTAGGAAGGCTGTCTTTAACCATAATACCTGAGCTGCTCAATTTTATAATGTAGTTGAAGATCTCGCTCAGGCACCGTGTGCAATGTCTACCTTAGAAGTGCTCCAAAGTTGTCCTACACAACACAAAAACCTGTTAACTGCGTTAGGAGCTTTAGACCTGGACAATTCTAATTTGATTCATTTCAATGTCAAGAACTATAAGTCTAGACTACCTCACAAACTTGCTTTCCAAATCATCACGAAAGTAGTCAGAAAGAAAGTCTTTAGGACTGTCTTAGACGAAGGAGCTTCAACTTCGGTTTTTTCCCTGTCTTGTTTGAAAGCTATTGGGTCTCCCGAGCTTGTAACATCACCTATGACTATGAAGGGCTTTGATGGATGAGGTTTCCATCCCCATGGTCTCATATCAGCCCTTGCAGTCGAGCTTGGGGGAAAAACTGTTTCTATTGAAGTAGAAGTAGTGGACTCCCCGTTAGATTACAACCTCATTCTAGGAAGAAATTGGTTTTACGCCATGACTGCTGTCGCTTTGACAGTATTTTGAACAGTCCAATTTCCACATCTAGGGAGAATTGTTATCATTGATCAGCATGATTTCTGTACGCCAGATGTTATGACCTCTACAACTAATAACATCCCCATGTTAGGCTAGTCCCCTCCTCCTTACCAGTTGATTGGGGTAGGCATGTTGAAGGATTCATCCCTTATGGGGATTTTTCCGTCCACTCCTCCTAACACATATACAATGACAGTGAATATGATTACATCATTTGATTGTGATCCCAAGGGCAAACAAATTGTTGAGTCCACCTCGTTGAGTCCACACGAAGAAATGTACAACACCATTCAAACCCTTTTCGATGATCACATCGATGACCTTCATCTGGTGGCTTCGGATCCTTACCACCTGCCTTACTAGCTAGAACCATCTCTTCCTGTTCTGGATTATCTCTCTGAGACTTTTCCTTTCGACGAGTCCATTATGGAGATTATGAATATGAATGAGTCCATTTGGGAGGATCACCATCATATATCCCTGTTCCTCCCCAACACCAGTTCCGTTAACTGTGACTTTGCATCCTTGTTTTCCACTGATATTGTCAAAGCACCTCAAAGTCCTATATTGTTGCAAGAAACAGATTCTGAAGGAAACCTTTGCAACATTACTCAAACAAATCCGATTGACATATCAGCCAAGCCTGGTACCATCGAGCATGTTCACGTTGGGCAGAACTACTCGGTAGACAAATCTGAAGCATACAAGGCACTTTTTAAAGAATTTCGTGATATTTTTGCCTGGTCTTATGAAGAAATGATGGGGATAGACCCATGCATTGTGGTCCATGAAATTAAAACCTATCCCACGGCTAAACCTGTCAGGCAAAAACTAAGGCAAGTCCATCCACGAAAGGCCGCAACTATTAAAGCTGAGATAGAGAAACTTCTCAAAGATGGGTTTATTTATCCCGTACCCCTGACAGAATGGGTATCGAATGTTGTCCCTGTCAATAAAAAGTAGGGCACCATTAGAGTTTGTATCGAATTTAGAGACTTGAATAAAGCTTGTCCCAAGGACAACTTTCCTACTCCACATATCGATAAGATTATTGACAACTGTGCTGGAAGTGTCATATTCTCATTTATGGATGGCTTTTCTGGCTATAATCAGATTGAGATATTACCCACCGATCAGCACAAGACAACATTCATTTGCCCATGGGGAACCTTTGCGTATAGGAAGTTACCTTTTGGCTTGAAAAATGCTGGAGCCACTTTCCAGCGTGCGATGTCCTATGCGCTTCATGATATTAAACATATTGTTGAAAAGTACCTTGACGA
Source organism: Pseudotsuga menziesii (assembly GCA_001517045.1). NCBI lineage: Eukaryota > Viridiplantae > Streptophyta > Pinopsida > Pinales > Pinaceae > Pseudotsuga > Pseudotsuga menziesii. Next base: position 12,875 of record LPNX011186192.1, read on the forward strand.
CCTCCCTACTCATTCACAGCAATGGGAGGACCACCCTGGTCATCTTAGAGATATTTTCCTGAGCTGCCGTCATTATAATATACAACTCAACCCGCATAAATGTGTTTTTTGCGTTGAAACGGGATGCATGTTAGGTTTTGTGGTCTCCAAGGATGACTTCCAGATAGATCCTTTGAAAATTGCCACCATTTTAGCTCTACCAGCCCCAACCAAACTTCTCGAACTCCAAAGTTTGCAAGGGAAGGCAAACTTTCTTCGCCATTTCGTGTGTAATTTTGCAGAGAAAACGCATGGCTATACGCGTCTCCTCAAGAAGGACACTCCGTTATTCTGGGATGACTAAGCCCAACATGCCTTTGATAATCTTAAACACTCTCTGACTCATTCACCCATGATACACCCCCCGGATTACTCAAAGGAATTTCTCTTGCATATTAATACCTCCACTACTACCATCACTATGATTTTGGTGTAGGAAAATCCCAACGGTCAGGAGCATGTGATTTTCTATGCTAGTAAGAATCTTATGGATTCTGAAACCCGATATTCACGTGTGGATAAGTTAGCATTGGCCACGATCATTGCTGTACAAAAATTTCGTCACTACATTTTGCTCTGCACAACCACTATATTGGCAGACCAGAACCCTATGTATTACATCCAGACTCGTCAGGTGCTCAGGGGCAAGTACTCCCGCTGGATTTTCATTCTATAGGATTTTGATCTGGAATTTACCAAAGCCACATCAAAGAAATCCTTGGTTTTTGTCAAGCTCATGTGTGACCTTCCCTGTGCTTCGATGGAATCTGAGCCCAATGATTCATTTCCCGATGAATTTCTGTTCCTGATAAGCACTACTAACCCATGGTATGGAGATATGCTTATTTATCTCCAAACACAAAGATTTCAACTAAATCTATCCCATGATGATCGCCGCCATATTTGTCACCACGTGAAATACTACCTCATCCTGAATGATACCTTGTATAGACGTGGGATTGATTCTATTCTCCGGCGATGCCTCACCCATGAGGAAGCTGAACATGTGTTGAATGATTTCCAGTATGGAGCATGTGGCGGTCATTTATCTGGGATGGCTACATCCCAGAAAATTCTTTGCGTTGGCTATTTCTAGCCTTCAGTCTTTAAAGACTGTCATGAGGCTGTTAAGAAATGCCCACCTTGTCAACATTTTTATCCCAAAAATCCCTCACATCCTGCTCCACTACACCCTGTCATTGCCGTTGGCCCATTTGCCAAATGGGGGATTGATTATATGCATTGTAAGCCTACCTCAACTGGGGGGCATGGTTACATCATCGTAGTCGTTGACTATTTTAAAAAATGGACTGAGGCCATGCCTACATATGCGGAATATGGTAAGACTGCCACTCTCTTCCTGTTCAATCATATCATAGCTAGATTTGGAGTACCACAGTCCATTGTTACTGATCACGGATCACATTTCTGTAATCAAATGATGGAGGAACTAAGTGCCAAGCTAGGTTTTCACCATGAAAACACTACGCCATATTATCCACAAGCTAATGGTTAGTTAGAGGCCATTAACAAAGTTTTGAAAACTATGCTTCGTCGGATGGTTGGAGATCATAAATCCAACTGGCACCACATCCTTTTATCCACTCTTTGGGCTTACAAGACTTCAGTGAAAACAACTACTGGCTTCACACCATTCTAGCTTGTCTATGGACTCGAAGCTGTCTTACTGATTCAATGTCAGATTCCATCCTTAAAACTTGTCGTCGAACTTCTCCCAGACACCTCCGCAGAGGAAGAGAGATTTTTGTACTTGAACAACCTTGACGAGACTCAGAGAGATGCTGCCTTGGCTAATGAGGCACATAAGAAATGTGTCAAGGCGTAGTATGATAAATTCGTCCAACCTCATGCCTTTAACGAGGGTGACCTAGTTTTGAATTACGACCAGAGATATGACAAACTAGGGAAAGGAAAGTTCGAGTCCATGTGGTACGATCCTTTCGTCATTTCTAAAGTTTTAGAGAAAGGGGCCTACGAGGTCGTTGACTAAGATGGAATCCCTTTAGGGCAACCTCGCAATGGTTTGTACCTGAAGAGGTACTATGCCTAGGTATTTCTTGGATAGTATCTTATATATATATATATATATATTACTTGACTTTCAGTGTGCTTTTAGTATTTTCAATATGGTTTTGAGTTTAGTGTCCGCATCTGTTTATACCATGTTTTGGTCATGTAGAAAAAATGGCTTTCTATGGATTCGCTGATGGTGCTTGCCGCCACACCTTGAATCTTGCCTCAGCTGCTTGGGTCCTTTATTCCCTAGCTGAAGATTTGGTTAGTTTAGGAGCAGTTTGTATTGGTCCCGCTACCAAAAACATCACTGAGTATCGAGCAATCATAGGTCTTCTGACTAAATCTGCCTCCCAAGATGTTCACAATCTGGTAGTCTTAATGGACTCACAACTCGTGGTTTGTCATCTAAACCATGTTTATACCATTATAAATCCTGTGCTTCTCCACCTCTTCCGGAGGGTATGCTTGTTAGAAAGGTCATTCGAAACCATCACTTATAGGCATATCCCTAGGGAACATAATGTAGTTGCTGACTCATTAGCTAATTACATCCTAGATTGGCATATTGCCCATTCATGACATTAAAATCAAACATGGTTCATTGTAAATAAACAATTAAAGACACATAAAACTCATGTAAAATACACCCACCATTTGAGAAATATAAACACTAGGTAAAAGTCTGTATATATATATATATATATATATATATATGAACATGTTTACAAAAAATAGGTCATGAGACCTCATCTAAAGCATGTAGGATTTTAGGTAAAAATCACCATACAAACTCCTGAAGCTATCAGCTTTCAGTAGATACATCATGCATACAATGTCTAGTGGTGCTCGTGGTAGCACATCACTGCCCGAGCTGCTCTACGTTGCAATCTACTAAACCGACCCGGTACTCATGCTGTAGGTCTCTGATACCTTAGAGGGAGGTCATCAATGGAAGCATCAGGGATGTCTAGGGTCAACCTCTCCAGGTTTTCCTCTAACTCCTCGGTCACATCATCACCCTGCGGTACGAAGTAGGCTCCAGCTCGTCTATCCAATGGGGAAGCTCCCCTTGGTCGTGCTGCTCCAATGTCTGCATGAGAATATTTAGGTCTCATTACTTAACATAAAAAATATAAAACATTAGAAAATATAAAAACACTATTTCCATTTAGGGTTTCTTGCTTCTTACCGATGTCACCCCACTGTCCACCAGGTGGGAGCGGTAGGTCAGGGTCTCCGCTGAAGTCCGTACCCGTATAAGCATAATCCTCCACCATGAGGATCTGATTTCTCAGCCATCTGAAGAAAGGGTCACCGAACTTCACCTTCCCCCTGCCCACTCTAGTACGAGCCATAATCCGGACCCACCTCTGCATGCGAGGGTCCCGCGCTCTGAGCTCTGTAAAGACCACCTGGGGTCTCATTTGTGGTACCTGCTCGAAGAAGAAGTTGGCTAGAATGGAACCAAAACTGAACTACTTCAGTTCCCCTTGCCGACACTTAGTCAGCTGATCCTTGAATATTGGAAGTAGGGCTTTCGCCCAGTTGAACACTATAGGCGCCATGGCCTTTATGGCATAGAGCATGTGTGCCCTAGAAGCCTGGTGCACTCCCTGACTTCCCGTCACTCTCTCCATCATAAACAATACAGTCCGTAGAGGTCTGTCCACCACTACCTTTATGGGGATTTTCTTCCCCGATGTCCTTGTCCCTGGGATACAGTGACGATCTATCAACTCTTGTGTGGTAATATCCCCTCCTCGGGAACCTATCAGCAAGATGGGGGCACCCTGTCTCAAAAGTCCAGTTAAGAAGTAGATATCCTCTACCTCAAATGTCATAATATGAGCCCCAACCTCAAAGTATTGTTGCTACGAATTCCACATCTGGAGTATATGCTCAAGAAACCACTCGTGTGATACCATACTGGGAGTCCAGAAGAATTTTAGGAGTCCACAGTCTCGTAATTGGGCTATGCAACCCACATTCCTTTCGGCAAAAGCATCATCGTTATCATGTTGTCTTTCCTTCCATATCACCATTTTTGATCAGCAAGAGCCTGCCAAAAACAATCACAAGACCCATTAGAATCATTCTTAATCATTTAAATCAAAAGAAATGATCTAGTTTTGCTTGTGTTAATGGTTTAATATCTTCACGGCTGGCACTGCCTGTGCACCATTGAAGATAGGTAGTGGCACCGCCTGTGCGCTTTGTTTTCGACGCGTTTCTAGTGAGGTACCGCGCATCCCGCAAGGGATAAGAGCGGTGCCCGCTCCCACGATTTTAGGGCTTGCCATACAAGCCCAAAACGCCATCCAAAATCAAAATTGAGACTATGAAAAGGAAGTGTAAGGTTTGAACTGTTACCTGGAACTGACGTGCTTGAATCCGACGGTGAAAACTCCCGATATCAACAACTGAAAATATGACTAGGAAAGTGCTCCAAATGCTCTCCACTATGGGTAAATAGTTAAATAATTTGATTTTTCACTATTTACATGAATTTTATACACATTTTTGGGTTTGACATGCTATAGTTTTGATTTAAAATCGCTTATTACTCAAAATTTATCAGTCGTAATCCCTTAATGTTAGTTATTGGTGCATTTAACACTTGTTTTGAGTCGTTTCAGGATAGGAGAACAATAGCAGTAAAGTCTTGGGAGTTTGTTTTTGACTTTTTCGTACTACCATAAAACAAAAAAATTCATTGAGTGTTTATTACCACACTTTGATCATGCTCTCGAAACTCAGTATCAAAGGTTGAGTCCGTTTCTGATTCTTTTTCAGGCTCGTAAAATCTCTCAGAGTGAAAAGAGACCTAATTGAGTCTTCTTTAAACTCTTTTTAGGCTCCTTAAATACGAAAAGATTGTCGAGCGATCTTGTCTTCTTCACGCTCGTTAAAGCATTTGAAGAGTTGTCTCTCCGATGGTAGGTTATCTCTTTTTCAGTTCAGATAGACTATTTATGAAAAAGGAACACTCCAACCAACCATGACTGGAAGAGTTCTCTAAGATTTTATTTTACACTTTTTTGGGCCTTAGGGACTAAATCATATGAAAAAGGACCCTTTGCAGTCTTCTTCCGTGGTCGTTCAGACTCTCTAAACATGAACAATATCGAGTTTTCTTTCATTGGACTCGTTAAATTAAACATTGAGAGACCCGTTTTGGGAACGAACCCCTCCTCTCTCTGGTTTGTAAAACATATGAGTTTGGACTTGTCTTCGGATGAGCTATACCAAGTGTTTGTTACCCTCTTTGAACTCGTAAAACCGAAAAGAGACACTCATCAATCATGATGGGGAAAATGGGAAGGGAATCATTTTGCAAATAAATGGCACTAGTTTGTCGTTACCTTTGAACATGGCACTTGTCTGCATATCATTTCAGTCAATTGGGTATTTAGCTGATGTCTGTGACGATCCACTTTCATGAGTCATGTCACTCCTTTGAGTCTTTCAAAAGAATGCATTGTCCACCGTCGCACTGTGTGTTTGTCCCGTTTAAGTCATGCTGCCAAGTCTTTTGTCGTGCCGCTTGATGTTCAAAGGGAAGTTGAAGAAGTTTTTCCTCTGCAGTCAAAATAGTCTTTGTATCGGTACTTTTGAGTCAGTCCTATGGTTACTATATTCACATCATTTCAAAACTATGTTTCGAGTTTCGTGTCGTCGATGTGGGACTCATCATGGCCCTCCTTCGACGAGACTATTCCCGTCGACATCAGCTCATCATCCGGGAAATAGTCTTAGAAACAAAAACTTAGTACCTTGAGATCTGTATGCCTTAATGACAGATTCTCTCGCTCTCAACATAGGTTCACATCATTGACCTTTGATCGGTAGAATCGACTGGGTGTTCAACATCGGGACATCTATTTACACTCAGTAGATTGTACTAGGGTACCTTGGGAATCATTGACATCAATGGTGATCTCCCCCGCACTTGTTAACGGTTCACATCATTGGCTGGTAATCAAGTGGTTTCTACCATGTTTGACTTCAGATCATTGTAATCACATGGATATAATTGTACTTTGTGGAAGATGAGACGAAGACCCTGGTTATTTGTTAAAGCGCTCATTGCTTTTCCCCAGGTTGTGATGGAGTTTTGTATATCTAGCATCGATCTACATTTGTATGGTCGTGGCTATGCTCAAATTTGTGTCTGTATGACATAGATATACGTTGTATGTCTGGTAGCTATGTCCAAGTTTGAGTCCTCTATCACATGGATCTACGCTGTATTCTAGTAGCCATGCTTGTTTATTCCTCCCATGGATCTGCCTTGTATTGGTCTGCAACCATGAGTTGGTTACTTGTGTCTATGAGTAAAAACTATTGATGTACTACAGATGCCTACTTGATGATATGCTCTGATCGAGCTGACATTTTCACCTCGAAGCGACAACTTGTTCTCTCAAAGCTCTCGTTTATCGTATCCCTCTAAGACTCATGCTTTGCGGGGCATTCTATTATACCTAAATCTTGTCACCACCATGTGATAAGACCTTTGACTTACATGTTTGCCCTTAATCCCAACTCTTAGAGTGGAAACCCCATGTTGTTTGTCAATTCTACATGAAAATACTCAGCACTGCACTTTGCCTGTGAACCATGAGTGGTACCTTGCTCGCATCGCCTTCTTCCTGTTTGCCATAAGCGGTGCCACTGCCTATGGCCTTTGGTCCATAAGTGTTTCTCATCTAAACTGCTCTGTCATAAGAGGAGAAAAGTGGTACCCTGGGTAAAATGGGAAAAATAGAAGTTTCTCGAGGCTTCTAGATCATGAGCCTTGTGTCCTCCCTTATCCCTATCATTGTGGGTTAGTTGAGCTTGAGATCCCCCATCATAGGATCTTAGAGGCCACCTCATCCACAAATCTCTCAACTATCCCTATCCATTGAGCCTTATAAATAAAAGCTCATGTCCATAGTTGAGGGGGAGAACTATAGAGGTATTGTTATGCTGTTGGATTGATCACTTGGCCCAAGCTATTGGAGAGCATAGAGAGTAAAGTTGGAGCTTATGGGGATGAAGTGTTTTTCTCATGGAGATGTTTGTCGACTCCAAGGCTTGATTGGTTGTAAACTTCTCCATACATCTTAACACAAAGCTGATTTTTGTCCCACATTACTGTTGTTTTGATTTCGCATGTACATGTTGTTAGATTCCTTAGTCACTAACATGGATAAGTAGATGATTTTCTGGTAGCTTTGATTTGTTTGCATGTTTGATATGTTTGCAGGTACACAGGTTCACTATCGAAGCAACATTCCAGGTGTCTACGATATCCAGGGAAGGTCTGTATCCTTTGTTGTTCACTCATTTGTTCTGGATCTGAACCATTCAGACCAGAGGAACAACTTCTGTCCGCAGAAGGTGAAATATTCCTGGTTACACTCACAAGTGAGTTTTATACTACGACATCAACATATAAATGTAGGTACACTCTCCATGTGAGAGTAACATCTGCTACTATAGATATCGTCCATAGGTGAATGCAGGACCTGGTGTCCGTAAGGACTCATCGTAGGGAATCCTCAGCTTCAAATCTAGGACCACTTGCAAGCGAGTGTTATCCTATGACATCCAAATATAAATGTTGGTACACTATCCATGTGAGAGTAACGTCTACAGGGCCATCCTCATCTAATAAGGACCACTCTCAAGAGCAGAGTGTTATTTTCCCATAAGACCATCCTTAAGAGAGGATACTATCATCCACAAGTGAATGCCGAACCTTGTCAGCATCTGTAGGAGCACTTGGCCTCTTTCATATTGGAGCATCACTACCATCCCATCATCAATGACAACCTCATCATCACTCCCCTTTTCAAGGAGGATCCATATCATCAACATGCTCCCCCTTTGTTCGAGTAGGGTTCATAGCTTCAACCTGTTCTTCCTTTCCAAGGAGAGTCCATATCGTCGACCAATTCCTCCTTTCCGAAGAGAGTCCATATCTTTGAGCTATTTATCCTTTTCAAGAAGGGTCCATATATTCGACCTGTTTCTCATTTATGAGAAGGGTCCATATCTTTGACATGTTTCTTCTTTTCAAGAAGGGACCATATCTTCGACCTGTTTCTCCTTTTGGAGAAGGGTCCATATCATCATCGTTCCTCCTTTCGAGGAAGTATCTATATCATCAAAATCACTATTCCTCTTTATGAAAAAAGTCTTTAGCATCAACATCACTGTTCCTCCTCACGAGAAAATTCTGTAGCATTAACATCACTATTCCTCCTTGCGAGGAAAGTATTTTCGAACAACACCAACCTTGTCATAGAAGCTTAGTCAACATATCAACCAATTGCTCATCGATACTCACATACTGGAGTTTTATGTAAAACTTATCATATTTCTATGTGCTTTGATTTATCATGGAACATAGGATTCTCTATCATCTTTATACAACTCTGGTTGGCACATAGAATCATTGTGGTATCCAACTCCAGATCAAATAGACCTGCCATCAATTTTTGAAGCCACATGGCTTCTCAAATAGCGGAGAAAGCTGCTATGTACTCTGCTCCAGCCATGCTGAGAGAAACACCAGTACCATATCCCCTATGTAAAAATATCATATTTCTTTGTGCTTTGATTTATCATGGAACACATGATTCTCTGTCATCTTTATACAAATCTAGTTGCCACATAGAATCACTGTGGTATCCAACTCTAGATCAAATAGACCTGTCATCAATTTCTGAAGCCATATGGCTTCTCAAATAGCGGAGCAAGTTTCTATGTACTTTGCTTCAGCCATGCTGAGAGCAACACCAGACTATTTCTTGTTAAACCATGAGATCATTGCTGATCCTAGACACTAACATCCACATGAGGTGCTCTTTCTGTTTGCTGCACTTCCTGCCCAATCTGAATCCGTATATCCATACAATCTATAGTCACGATCTCTATCATAGTATAGTCGACAAAGTCTATCGTACCCTTTAGGTATCTCATCACATGCTTTGTAGCTATCAGGTGAAGACATCCAGGATTAACTAGATACTGACTCAGGGTGTTCACATCAAAGCATATATCTAGCCTCATATTCGTCAGGTACATCAATGACCTAATAATTTGTCTGTACTGAGTCATATCCACTAACTCTGATGATTCATCAGATAACAACTTCATGTTGGTATCCATGGGTGTAGCCATGTATTTACAATCCAACATATCAAATCTTCTTAAGATTTCCACATCATACTTTGTGAATCTGCGTTGCTTCACTATAGGTTGAACATGGTGCAATGTACTCACCCTCTTTATGAGATCATACATGATCCCAAACATCTAAAGGTCCTCTTTTTGTCCTCAACACTTCCTCTTTGTATCTATAATGAATTCATCATGTTAGGTCATCAACTTATCCCAGTATTCTACATTCAATCTTGAATATTGGAACTCACTTTACTCTTGGTAAAGCCTTAGTCCATCAGTAAGCTGTCCATCCTGTTGTACCATGTCGAACTTAGAGATCTTCTGCAGTCACTCCCCCTAAAGTGAAGCTTCATTCTCCCTCTGCATTTTGTACTCTATGTAATTAAACTGTGTATTGGAGTGATAGGTAGCATCCTCTGCTACTTATATTCTATGTATCCATCTCAGGTTACTAGATACCAAGATCCTTTATATTGAAATTTGTTGAAACATTCATCTTGCACCCATCTGTGAGCTTGTTTTCTTCTATAGGTTTCCATCTTCAAACTTGTAGTGACAATTAAGATATTCATCACTCTAGGTGATCTTCAAGCTCCTTATGTAACTGGATGTGATGATCTCGTACAAAGTCTTTTATGCACATGTGGTTCTTTTCTCGATAAATACTTTTGCTTCACTAGAGAAGTGTGTTTGGTCAATGGAGTATGTCATGCCATAATCTACTCCCTGTTTTTGAGACAAATCATGAACCTTGCTTTGTATACTTGATCTTGTAGATTCACATGGAAGACACCACTGACTTCCCTTCAGGTCTCAGAACCATATCCTAGACATCATTCCCCATGATCAACTAGTACTCTTTGATCATGGCTTCTTCCATAGCTGGAAGGGTCTGCATCAATGATGTCACTCAACTGTGCCACATAACTAGAGTGTATCTGAGGCCTCTTACTTTAGTTAGAAGTCCCACCATACTTTTATTCATCTTGAGTTATCTATCACTCCCAAGGTGGTATTCATCTCTCGAGGTGGATCTACCGCTCTATTATATTCTTCTGAAGATATTTATTCCATCATGGTGTTTCTAACCTTGGGAGCTTAGGGTTCATCTTTATGTATGTTTATTGGAGCGAATCTTGAACTATCATCACTTGTTCTTCTGAACAAGTATTATCCTCCTATTCTTGTAGGCGATCGTACACAACCTTTCCTACAAGTCACATACACTAGTTGCATGGTTAGAAACATTTCATATGCATAATTCCAAATTCTTATGCATAATGATATAATCATGCAACTATTTTAGCCAATACAACATTCATCCACACATGGAAGCTTTCTAGATTCCTTCCATCTATACCGTAACATTATTGAGATTGTGCACTAATCCCAATATGTTAGCAAAGAGGTTTCATTCTAGATAAGTAGTAATGGAGTGTTGTATAGCACCATGGGATACTTACCCATAACATGCATATTAGTAGTATATTGTCATTAATGCAACCATTCTACCATGCATAATACATTTCCTTGAACATAACTAAATAATGAAAATTCAAATACATATCTTTTGTTTGTTTGGTAGAGTCCTTCTCGATCCTTATGTCCTAGATCCTTCTAATGATTCTGGGAACTTGTGTACTGGTTCTGAGTGTCACTAATTTCATTCTTTCTTATCCAATGCTGAGATGGATAAGAGTATGATCTTTGCCTTCACCAATAGAAATCACATTCCTCATCACTTGAGGGATGTTCAGCGATGTGAGCATGATTTCTTTATTTGAATTATTCAAGTTGTCCTTTGATTTGAGAAACCCTTGTGAAGTGGAACTACATGGTCATCGAGTTCTGTATCTTCACATTCTTCAGCTGGTTCCTCAATGTCATCTTTGATATTCTTTCCTTCATACATATTGGTCATTTTATATCCTTGGGATTCTATAAGGATGATACATGTGAGATCCAATGGAGGCAGAAATAATCCTCTTGGCTTTGACTAAATCCTTCTTATGCTTTGTCTTCATCTCCCTCTCTATCTACAACTTCTTCTTTGACATAGTTCTCCAGGTCATGCCTCTTCAGGTATGAGAAGCAATCTATAATTCCATGATCAAAGGTTCTCAGCTTCTTCAATCTTTTTCTCAAGCTTGGTAATGTTTGTTATCATGATAAAAATGAGAACTTCAAATGTAAATAGAGAGGATAGAACTCACCACTAATATTGCTTCAACTTGATGCTAGCTTGAAAGCTTTTCTGGAAGACTGCTTCTAGTGGACCTAGGGTTTGACAAAGAAACCCTAATTTTTCAAATTAGGTATATTTTGTGTATGATTAGATAATAATATGCACCTCCTCAAGGAAAGCTAAGAAACATACTCATTTTCTCAAAACTGTGAACATAACTGCAAAATATCTGATGCCCTAGTTTTTCTCAATTTCTTCTACATAATTTCCTGATCTTGTTTTTTCTATATCTCTAAAATTCCTACTCCTCTATGTATGAAACTTCGTAGTGAGGTATCATGGTCTATCTTCTTTCCAACCCCACAGGTTAAAGTAGAACTGGTTTCACCAATTGGGACTTATACAACTTTTCCCAAGTTGACGTATTTCAAGACTATTCAGGATAACAAACTTGTACGAACTTCCACGTGTCCCTATTCCACCTTCTGTTTCTAGGAAAAATGCACCTCTTATGGACAAGAGACATTCCTCTAGTTTGAATGGTTCAGATCTAGAACACATGAGTAACACGGAATGTCAGACTCTCCCTAGATCTGTTTAAACACTTGAATGGACTACCATGCTTCTTCTATTAAAATATGTCTTCTCTATCCTTGAAGCTTTTTCCTCTATATACCTGCAAAAATAGAAGACAACAATAGAAAGTGATAGCATACAAGATATAAAAAGTAGATCTTTGCTTGTGATTAGGGAGTCAAGCAATACATACACATGATACAACATATATGGGAAAGAGAAAACATTCTTTATTAACAATAATTGGAAAGACTACAACCTTGGTGCCTTGGTGTTGAGAGTCCCGTCCAATGGATCCTTGCCTCTAACTTCACCTTGGCTCCAAATATTCAAGAATGATTTTGACAGAGTTTGGGTATGCAACACAATTCTTCCTCTTCTCTCCCATGGGGGATGAGCCAGTATTTAAAGGCATGGGAGGATATTTATGGTTGAGGATCTCATGGGTGAGGTGGAGAGAAGATCAAAAAATGAAGGATCTCGAGCTCCAGCTGGTCCTAAACCATTGGGACGAGGCTCCACGAAGACAAGCTTCGAGAAGCCTCTCAAAGCTTCTCTTTTTTCCTTGAAAACTCGAGCACCACTCATTTAATGAAGCAAACATGAGGTGTTAAGGGGGTAACACTTATTGCAGTAAGGATAGATGTGGTGGCACCACTCTGTGATCATGTATTAGGAGCGTTGCTGACTTAGGTAACGATTTTTGTCAATGGAAGAGGAGTGTTACCAGCTCAAAACAAGGAAAAATTACAAGGGGATAATTTCTTCCTTCATTTCTCTAGGGAAAACTTTGAGGGATTGGAGAAAACAAGGGGATACCTATCTCATAACATGATGGTGGTGAGATTTTGGTGTAACATAATCCCCCCCAAAGAATTATGGATAGAGGGAAACGATAGACATAATAATTTGAAATAACAAGGTATAGTATCGAGGAAAAGGTCTATAAGTAGGAACTTCTCAAGCATCACAAACTTTATGCAACAACTTTTAAATTTTGATACATGTCCCAAATGACTCACAACATGGCTGCCAAACAATACAACGCATATCCATGTCAGATACAAAAAAGTCATGGCTACTGAAATACAACATAGATCCATGCGAAGAAGACTCGAATTTGGACATAGCTACCAAACATACAATGTAGATCTATTTCATACAGATGCAAATATGAGCACAACCATGAACATACAAATGTGGATCCATGCTAGGACTCATACAAAATACTCCATTGCAACCTGGGGAAAGAAATGAGCGCTTTAACAGATACCCAGGGTCTTCATCTCGTTTTCCACAAAGTACAATTCTTTCCATGTGATTGCAATGTCTTGATGTCGAACATGGTAGAAACCACTTGATTACTAGTAAATGAGGAGAACCGTTAACAAGTGCGAGGGAGATCACCATTAATGTCAATGATTCCCAAGGTACCCTAGTACAATCTCCTGAGTGTGAATAGATGATTTTATTTCGAACACTCAGTTGAATCTATCGATCAACGATCAATGATGTGAACCTATGTCGAGAGTGAGAGAATATGTCATTAGGGAATACAGAACTCAAGGTACTTGTTATCTCCTAAATAAATTAGTTTTCACTCAGTCAAACTCAGAAAATTTATTTTTGCACAATGATGAGGATTTCAAGATGCATTATGAGCTTTTATATGTGATTAACAAAGTTTGAATAGCTGGTGCTCTATTTTTCAAGAAAATTTGAAAGTTTATCTTTTGGTGGCTTAGGCGGACTTTTTGACAGTTCATTAGCCACCGAAAAGCTAGCTTTTGGCAGCTAATAGCTTAAGTGCAAGACCAGGTTATCCACTGAAAGCATGCTCATCACGTTCTTATTAAAAATTTTGGGAAAAGGACTTTCAGTGGCTTAGGCGAGCTATCCAACAGCTCATTAGCCACTGAAAAGCTTTTGTTTCGGCAGCTTAACGAGGGTTTTCCGGAGGACGTCGACCACCGAAAGCGAATGAAATACGTTGGGGAAAAAGTCAGTTTTGGTGGCTTAGGTGAAAGTGTTGGAATTTCATTAGCCACCGAAAGCTTAGCTTTTGACAGCTAAAAAATGAAACCCCGGATACTCTTAACCACCAAAAAGGATGAAAAGTGAAAACGGTTGTCTGCCCATCAAAATCAAATTCATCAGCATGATGCGTGTCATAATTTAGCATGATTAACCACATAAAAGGTTAGGGAACTGCGGTAAAGCATGAGTTGATGGCTAAGGATTCATTATTGATCTCAAAAGACTAATGTAAATCTAAACCCTCTCCTACCCTCCATCTGTCCCACGACTGTAGTAAACCTCCACGAAACACCAAGTTCACATTAAAATGATTGCGAGGCTGTCTATCTCATGGATATCGCCTGAATTCACCATCATCTCATTCAAGTACCAATTAAATAGTTAACCCCTCAGAATCAACACCATAGCTTCAGTACACTCCTCATTTGTTGCATGCATCCTTACTACTCGAGGTCATCTTTGAAAACCAGTTCGCTAACCTCCTCCATAGGATTTGAATTTCAATTTTGTAGGCGCAGGGAGGAGGACCTGCTCAAAAAAATCAAAACACAGGTTTTTGTGGCTAAGTGTGGTTTCAAAACAGTCTCTAAGCCACTGAAATTAGACTTTCGGCAGCTAAGACCAAAATTTCAGGGCGCTCTAAGCCACCGAAATTGGCGTTTTACTGTGAAAAGGCATAATTTTAACACAGTGACTATGAGTGACCGGAGAATCATTTTTCAAAACGCTCAGAGGTTTTTGTTCCTAACATGTTAGAGAACAATAAAATCTCTCAGCTTTCCTACAGTTATTGCATATTGGGAGAATCGAATCCATCTCTGAGCACTAATTTTTGGATCTCAGAATTTCCCTGTTTTACACATGTTTTTGAAATATAGATCTCGGGAAAATGAAAACGAATTTCCAAAAATTGAGAGAGGTGTTTGCTCAAACTAAACCAATATACAAAAACCTCTTTTAGTTTATACACAGATGTCACATATTTTAAGGACCAAATCCATCTATGAGCCCTAGTTTTTCAGCAGTTTGGCCAAATTTTTAGGGCAAAAGTTGACCTAACAGGGCAGGTGACAGCAGGACAAGAAAAGTTTCCTTCACCAACACCTAAGAAAAGGCAAGATGAACAAGTATCAGAGACCTCCTCTAGAAAACCTAGGTCTCAGAGAGTAAACAAACTTCTAGAACAAATACATGAATTAGAAGTTTTGGACAGGGAGAATAAGAGGAATAATGCCATGTTGACCAAGAGGAATAAGGAGTTGCACAATTTTGTCCTGGAGATGAGATGGATGTATGTCATGCTGAAAATGAGAAATCTAAGATACATGCAGGACAAAACCAGGATGTACAGGATGATCAGGCTTCTGAGGCTGTAGGTGAAGAATTCCAGATCAAACCCTAACTCTCATACTCACTTTGCACTAGAAACCCTAGCCAAAGCAGCAGTAAGCCTTCAGAATCTAGAGGCAATCCAGGATGCTGTCGATTTTCTAAACATTGGGAAAGCTGAAGAAGTGTCAGAATATCAACAACAAAACTAAAAAGGATTAAGTGGGGAGGTGAATGACAAATTTTGCAAAAAACAGGGCTTTCGGTGGCTTAGGCGTACACAGAAGCAGTTCATTAGCCACCAAAAGCAGAGCTTTTAGCAGCTAACAGACCCAAAATTTTGACTCCTTAACCACCGAAAGCAGAATGAGGCGTAGAAAGCAATTTTTGCATAAAGGACTAGTTTTGGTAAATATACCTAGCCCAGGGAGGAAGTGTAAAGCTGGAGGTTTCTGAAATACGCCATCAGAGGAGGTCTGTTCCAGTTTTGAGGATACATCAAAGAGGAAAGGGTCACAAACCCTACCTATTTTAGCAAACAATGACTTATCTAGTAGAGAACCAGTTATAGCTTTATCCCCAGTACTCACTGTAGTCATCAAAAGGTTCAAACAGTGAATGAGTTTTACAGTTAGATAGACTAGTAGTTAAATTAGGGTTTTTTGACCTAATTCTCCAAAAAACAATTATTTTGTCTATTTTTAGTAAATCAGATCCAATTTTTCAGGATTTGAATATTTTTGAAAAGGCTATAAATCCTAAGACTTATGTTATAGAAAAGGTTCGACTTCGGGGACCTGTAGACCATTACTATTATCAAGCTTCTTATATTGCTCATGACCTAATATAAGCTCTTTTGCTATCATATGTTCAGCTTCCATTTCTTGTCTATTCTGTGCTTATGCTTGAATGTGTTGTTCAGGTTTANTACATGTTGATGATTTGAATTACAAGTACTTTCCTTTTTATGATTAGTCATTTATATATAACTATTTTATGTATGAATCTACCCGTATGATAAGTTCTCCATCTCTGCACCATATTATCAAACCTCTGAACAGTGGTAGTTAGAAGCCTTATCCTTGATTTAGTTTCGTGCATGTCTTGAGAGTGTGAGGTCCTGTAGGTCACCTGACTTGATCTAGTTAGAAAAACCATAAAAACATTTAAGCTACCAGGCATCCTCGAGCTGCAACCTAGAGGAGTTTCCTGGAGTGATAACAGTACTAAATTGTTTCTAAGACTAATTCATGGATGATGAGCTGATGTCGACAGTAATAGTCTCATCGAAGGAGGGCCATGATGAATCCCACATCGACGACATGAAACTTGGAACAAATATTTGGAATTTTGAGTATGATGTAACCATAGGATTGACTCGAAAGTAACTGACACAAAAAGCTGTTTTGACTACAGGTGTAAACTCTCAAGACAATTTCCCTTTTGAACATGAGGCATCACGACCGAAGACTTGGCAGCATTGACTTGACGAGGCGGAACAAAATGCGACAATGGGAAATGCATTCTTTGAAAGACTTAAAGGAGTGACACGACTCATGAAAGTGGATCGACTCGGAGACAAGCTGAATACCCAATTAACTAAATGAAATGCAAACAAGTGCCATGTTTAAAGGCGACTAACAACTGCTATTGTTGCAAATGAAATGTATTTCGCTTCCCTTACTTTCCCCATCATGATTTATGAGTGCCTCTTTTTTGTTTTTACGAGTTCAAAGAGGGTAACAAACACTCGTTATAGATCATCAAGTGATGAGTCCATTCTCATATGTTTTATGAACCTGAGAAAGGAGGGGTTCATTCCCAAAAGAGGGTCCTTCATCGTTTTATTTTATGAGTCTGATGAAAGAAAACTCATATGTCGTTTCATGTTTAGAGAGTCTGAAATGACTAAGAAGACTCCATAATAGACTTTTTTGTAAATTTAGTCCCCAAGGCCCAAAAAATTACAAAATAAATCCCAGGAGAACTCTTCCAGTCATGATTGGTTGGAGTGTAAATTTTTCGTAAGTAGTGCCCCCTAGTCCGAAATAGGGGTGAACTATCACTAGGAAGACGACTCTTCAGGTACTTTTACGAGCGTGAAGAAGACAATTTCACTCAGCAATATTTTCACATTTTAAGAGTTCGAAAAGAGCTTAAAGAAGACTCAATTAACCTTTTCCATGTTTGAATCCAGAGCATGAAAAAGTAGTAAACTAAGCTCAAACCACTTTTCATGTTTTAACTAGAGAACGAAAAATGAAAAGTAAGCTCAACACCATCTTACTGTTTTTAACGAGCTCGAAGATTGATTGAAAGAATGCTCAAGGTATCTAATTTATTTTTTAACGAGCTTGGAACAGAGAAAGAACCATGCTCAAAACATGGTTTCATTTTTATGCAAGCTTGAAACCAAAAGGTAAAATTTGCTTGAAACAACCTATTTCATTTTTTAACGAGCTTGACATAGAAAATAACTATGCTCGGAAATGGTTTCATTTTTATGCAAGCTTGAAACCAAAAGGTAAACTATGCTTGAGGAGTGGTTTTATTTTTTAACGAGCTTGAAACTAGAAGTAAACTATGCTCACGGACATCTGTTTCATTTTTTAACAATTTTGACACAGAAAATAGGAACTATGCTCTTAGACATCTGTTTCATCTTTTAACGATCTTGAAATAGAGAAAATGAACTATGCTCATGGTCCGCTTTATTTTTTAACGATATTGAAACCAAAAATAAACATTGCTCAAGGACTATTTTATTTTTTAACGAGCTTGAAACCAAGAATAAACACTGCTCAAGATGACCTGTTTCATTTTTACACAAGCTTGAAATATAAAATAACTATGCTTTCAAACCTGCTCTTACCCAACATGATATCCAGAGGTTCGTAGCTTTCCCCCTTCACATAAAATATAGCGGCTTAACTCCAGTATGATGTCCATAGACTGGATCCATGCCCCCCATTTTACCTATGATGGGAAGAAGCTAACTAGAAGAAGGGGAAGGAACAACAAGAACATGCGACACATTCAGGGTAGTCGGATGACTAGGAGTAATGTGATGGTTAGGTGTAACAAAGGAAAGATGATCAATGGTCATGATCTTCCCATCATGGGAAAAAAGAATTACTCTAAAGAGTGTGGCAACTACAACCTTCATGGCATACATATAATCACGTCCAAGGAGCAGATTGAAATCTAAAGGACCTTGTACCACCATAACATCGATACATACAGTGTTCGCTCCTAATGTGATAGGAAAATGAGGAAGGATCCCTAAAGGTGCAGTAGGCATGTGATTAAAAGATAGTATTTGATCGGTGTCTAGCACAAACTGAGTTGAACCTAAAGCTTTCCAAGCAGTTGAGGATAGAATGCTAACAGAAGCCCCTTCGTCAACAATAGTGCGAAGCATCCTCCTAGCGGTAACTTACACAACTATCTGGAAAGGAACACTCGAATGAAGATGAGACTATGTTAGGTTACTCTAGTCAAAGGAAATAACCTCACTACTTGGAGAGGCTTCTGTTGAAAGAGACAAAATTTCCTCTTGTCGAGAACAATCAGAATGGAGCATAAAAACTTCAGCATGATTTAGTTCATTCTCTATTGGAAGAGAAGAACAAGATGGAGATTTGGTCAAAGTGACTACTTCAATATTAATACTCTCTAATAAAAGAGTGGGATCAGGTGGAGATGACATCGACTCGACCAATTTAACTTCACTCTTCAAAGGAAGAGTGGGATTAACCAAGGATGGATCCGAATTGACCACTTGGAATTCACTCTTGGAAGGAAGAGTGGGATCGACCACATATGAAACCGAATCGGCCTCTTGGTCAACTAGTGGGGGTTCAAGAGACAACTTACGATAACTTGTTGGAAGTTGTTGTTGAGGAACAATAATATCTTCCAACAACTTAGAAGCTTCATCCATGTTAGGCTAAAGGTAAGTAAAGTGCATGTCCTTACAGAGCAAGCAAGGATTTCTGACTTTACCCTTTTGACTCTTAACTATAGAGTCACTGGTTGAGGGGGGATCATCGGTATGATGACCAGAGGATGATGACATCGGTTTCCGGGAAGCCTTAGGCCATTCTTCTAAAACCAGAGCCATACCGTGACAATCTTTCATAAGGTGATCACCCTTGCAAAGCCTGCAAGGGAATTTGGGCTTACACTATTTTTAGGTGTACAAATCAACACTCTCTGCACTAAGAGGAGTAATTGGTTGAGACTTGGTTTTCTGTTTGTTTTTCTTCTTCTTAATCTTCCTTTTCTTCTTCTTCTTATCCACTTGAATACTAGTACTACAAATTTCAACAGAAGAAAAGGAAGAAAAGGGAGAAGACACATCAAGCGAAGAAGGAGAGGGATCAATATGAGGTTGATGCTCCCACGTTGAAGGATTAGGATCTGAAGCAGTTGGTGTACATGGGATAAATGGACTGGAGAATAAACAAATAGGTAATCTGATAGTCAATCTAGGAAGGCTTAATGTAGCCATTAGAGGAGGACCAACATCCCCATATGGAGGGAAAACAAAAGACGTGCTTGGTAAAGGATTCTCTTGGCTGGTAGTACTGGAAGGCAAAGCCATAACTATGTAACAAAAACCATCTCTCTCTCATAAAAAATCCTAACTGCACAGACAACAAGCGCTACTAAAACTAAAGCAATAAGAAAAATGCGTGAAAGGAGTGGATTAAAGGTCTGGAACCTCACAAGATTGTCAAATCACCACAACTCTCTATATACTGCAGGGTCCAATAGTAGAGTGTGACAACAAGGATTGGTACCGTCCCTTTCCTGAATACCAGACTACTTGGATGGTATGTGCATAGTAATATCCTTGAGTGCTGTTCTCGGTGTATTGCGATGATAGGATGACCAAAGGGCTATACTCAAAAGGTCTCAAGATTCCTAAAGGCATCTCCCGATATACACAAAGTGTGTGGGAGCTCCACTCTGTATTAGTGCTGTCTAATGCACAACCATTCGAAAGGGGCCTTCTGATATACAACTGAGTACGTGAAGTACCATTCGATATACCTCAAGGGTACGTGAATGGTCTTTCCATATACCAACAGTACGTAGAAGAACCACATGATCCCCAGGATGCAGTGCAGGCAATAAATGATAGCTCCTACATTTAAAGACGCTGGAACATGTCTCTAACATATTACACAAATTACTAAATATTTTAACCTAAGTTTAATGCTTGATTTTATCTTGAACGGTTAGGTGGATGCACGAGGTGAGGAAATAAAAAGTAAAACCATCTCTAACCTATTACACAAATTGCTAAATATTTTAACCTAAGTTTAATGCTTGATTTTATCTTGAACGGTTAGGTGGATGCACGAGGTGAGGACATAAAAAGTAAAACCATGCAGTATGATTGTGCAAAATTTTCACTTTCACTTTAAAGGTATGCCCTACTTAAGGAAGGGAGAGAGAGGTTCAATTTCTTTGAAACATAGAATAAATCCCATACACAAATAAAACAAACTTGCTTATATGGTCCATTCCTAGGTGAAACAAACAAAATATTCCTTTTGAATTGAAAAAGAAGTGAGATCTCTAATGAAAAGAAAGAAACGATAATTACAAATTTTATACAAAAGTGTTCATATTTTTCAACTAAAGTGAGAATAAACTAATCAGAACATTCTACAATAAATTTTATATGGATTTTTCACAATTTGTTGAAAAAAGGAAAAAAACATACAAAAATAATGTATAACAAATGAAGAAAAACTGAAATGAATCTTTTCTTGTTATGTGAAAGAAGACAAAAATTAGAGATATAACATAACTAAGTTCTATTCAAAGCCAACTATGAAGCTTCAAAGACCAACATCAATCACAATTCTTGAAAATATGTATGAATTCATACACGCGCATAAATGCAGAGTTCAAAC
The DNA here is from genome assembly GCA_001517045.1 of Pseudotsuga menziesii. Classification (NCBI taxonomy): domain Eukaryota; kingdom Viridiplantae; phylum Streptophyta; class Pinopsida; order Pinales; family Pinaceae; genus Pseudotsuga; species Pseudotsuga menziesii. The sequence goes on from LPNX011186192.1 coordinate 34,184, forward strand.
CACAACTGTAACAATCTGAAGCATGGATCTCAAACACTAAAACAAGCATTTAAGAATCAAATACCAAACATGGCTAAGAAGAATACTTGGCACCGCAAGTTGTAGGTGTTGAAGAGGGCATTACCAGCCTGATCACTGCTTCTTGTCCACATGAATAGAGTGGTGGCACCGCTTATTGCAGGTTCACACTAGAGCATTACCAGCTCTAGCACTGCTTCTTGCACACAGAGAAAGGGAGGTGGCACCATTTCTTTCACACACAAAAAGAGCGGTGGTAGCTCCAGAATCACACTTAATATACATCCCAGGAGCGGTGGTCGAGATGGCGATTTGAAAAATAAAAAAAATGCGATAGAAGTGTAACTTATAGACTGAAAAATGAACCCAAACAATCACCAAAAAAACCCAATGAACCAAAAATATGAATATCCAAAGGAAAATAGAGGCAAATCAATCAAATTTGAAGCATATCTATAGATCTATCAATTGAAAACACAGTTCTACAAATTGAAAATGAAGGTGGAGGTTTCAACTTACCAAAGATTCAAAATTTGAAGTAGTCCCCAGCAGAGTCGCCACATTTGTTGCTAGGAAAAATGTACCTCTTGTAGACAAGAGTTGTTCCTCTAGTCTGAATGGTTCAGATCTAGAACAAATGAGTAACATGGAATGCCAGACTCTCCCTAGATCTATTTAAGCACTTGAATGGAATGCCATGCTTCTTCTATTAATAGATGTCTTCGCTATCCTTGAAGCTTTTTCCTCTGTTTACCCACAAATATAGAATACAACAATAGAAAGTGATAGCATACAAGATGTAAAAAGTAGATCTATGCTTGTGGCCAAGGAGTCAAGCAATACATACACATGATACAACATATATGGGAAAGAGAAAACATTCTTTATTAACAATAATTGGAAAGACTACAACCTTGGTGCCTTGGTGTTGAGAGTCCCATCCAATGGATCCTTGCCTCTAACTTCACCTTGCCTCCAAATATTCAAGAATGATTTTGACAGAGTTGGGGTATGCAACACAATTCTTCCTCTTCTCTCCCATGGGGGATGAGCCAGTATTTAAAGGAATGGGAGGATAGGTATGGTTGAGGATCTCATGGGTGAGGTTGAGAGAAGATAAAAAAATGAAGAATATCGAGCTCCAGTTGGTCCTAAACCATAGGGATGAGGCTCCACAAAGCTTCTTTTTTTTCCTTGAAAACTCGAGCACCGCTCCTTTAATGAAGAAAACAAGAGGTGTTAAGGGGGTAATGCTTCTGGCAGTAAGGATAGAGGCAGTGGCACCACTATTTTCTAATGTATCAGGAGCGTTGTTGACTTAGGTAATGCTTTTTGTCAATGGAAGAGGAGCGTTACCAGCTCAAAACAAGGAAAAATCGCAAGGGAATAATTTCTTCCTTCATTTCTCTAGGAAAAACTTTGAGGGATTGGAGCAAACAAGGGAATACCTATCTCATAACATGATGGTGACAAGATTTCGGTGTAACACATTCAGGGTCTGAAACGCTTACCACGAAAACTATAGCCCGCTCCCTATCTACAACATCTTGATAAATTTCATTTAGAACTTCCTAGCTCGAGATATAGAAATTCTCCCTAGGTCACCTTCTTAAGGATGCATTCTGGGAGAGGTTGGAACACTAAATTGGAGGAATCATATCTCCTATATTATAAGGAATACGAGGATTGAACTTTTACACAACAACAGGACTTCATCTTCATCCTGTCAAAGTTTCATCTCCCGATCCTTCTCCAATCTCACGTTATAGCTAAAGTCCCCATATGACTAGTTTATGTCTTCTAGGGTTTTCAAGCATGAAACCCTAATATTTAGTAGTTCTAGTTGTAGTAGTGTTTCGACTGCACAAAAACTTATTTCAGGGTAGCTCTGACACCATGTTAAGTTTTTAATGGTTATACAATATCTAATAACATTTAGCATCATAACATCATAACCGTATCCAAAAGGATGACTGAAAGATAGACAAGCACAACCACACAAAAGTACACAAACATTAATCTTGGGAAACCCTCATGGGGAAGAAAACCCATAAAAAATTCCTATGTATAAGATGTATCAAAAGTACAATGCAAGACCTTAGATAGGTGCTCCTTTTCCCAGCATATATATATCTCTCTCTCTCTTTCTCTCCCATGCGATATACACAAGTGAGTGTGTATTTAAATGAGGAACACAACTCCTCTATTTATAGTCTTTCTGTAACTTGAATTTTAACCCTAACAAGTCGGCCCCGGTTAACTAACTGGGACGACTTCACCTAGGAAGACTAAAAACAATATTATATTATATTCATTAGGGTACTATTGACCTGACTTACAATGGAGGCTTTACCTCATGACTCTATGATGACCAAATACAATAGAAACATCCCGATGGAGGAATAATACATCTCCCTTAGGGAACATCAGTAAAATTCATTTAGAATATCCTTTGAAGTTACAATATTTCAACACTCTTGATATACACAAGGTATGTGGGAGCTCAAATCCGTGTTAGTGCTGTCTGATGCACAACTGTTTGAAAGGGACCTTCCAATATACTATCGAGTACGTGAATAAATTTTCAATATACCTTGAGGGTACGTGAAAATTCGTTCAATATATCGATCGATACGTGGAAGAACCACACGGTCCCTGGGATGCATTGCAGGAAAATAACAACAACTACTATGTTTATAGACGTCGAAACATATCTTCTAACTTATCACTCAAATTACTAAGAATTTTAACCTAAGCTACTGTTCTATTTTATATTTTATGGTTAGTGAATGTTTATGGAGTGTGAAGTAATTGCAAGATTAAATGATATAAATGCAATGCAATTTTCTTTTCGATGAATCCCAACTAAATCAAATGAGAGATCTTTTCCTTTCAAGCGATGAATGAAAAAACCATGCAATTTCAACAACTCATTCTTCAATCTTCGAGAAAAACTTTCAGACAAACACAACCTCTCAATGCTAAACCTAAGAGATCTCTGATCATAAAAAGGAAAAGGATATTTAGTGCATAAATGCCTATGCTTTTCTTAACCAAACTCAAAAGAAACACTTCTACTCTATATGATCAATCAGATTCGAAACATCTAATCAAATCAAAAGAAACAAATCTAACTTTTTCTTTTGTTTTTTGATGTACTTTTGAAAAAAAATGCAAAGAACAAAAATCACTCTAAAAAAGTGCAAGAAACCATAACATTTTTCATTTTTATGGATATGGAAAGAGCTTTAATAGATATAAATGCAAACTATAAACCCAATATCAAACTTCCAAACACAAAACAATTACAGTTTCATAGCTTTTACTACGACAACTTTTCAAGATTTTAACTAAAAAAATACATTCAAGATAAGTTCACACTATATGACCTGTCAATAAGCGTAGAAACAAATTAACAAAACCCAAACAAAAGAAAAAAATTTCAAAATAAAACTCTAGAGTTGGAGATGGCCTACCTTGACGCACTCGACTGTTGATGTATTTGTAACTTCAGAATGTATTCACTTGTATATCTTATGTATTGTACCATGATGTTTATTCCAGGAAGTATCTATAATGTAATTGAGTGATGTCCAGCCTCGATGTTCCGATCGGGAGATTCAATAATGTAAAACAAGTCATGTAAATTCCTTGAGGTTAACCCTCCATTGTAAGTCGGGGAAATAGTACCCACAATTGAGTTAAGGTTAACCCTCCTTGTTGATCAGAGGGAAAAGTTCCCACAGTTGTGGGGCACCAGGGTTATTAGACTCTCCTAGAGAAGTCGGCCCTGGTAAGTAATTGTTAAGTGAGGCCGACTTATTCGAGTGGACCTAAAGTGAACGGAAGAATATAAATAGAAGTGAGGCTCTCCTCATTTCTACACATCACACACACACTCACTCACTGGGGCACATGAGTGAGAGAGGAGAAGCTCTCTCAAGTGAGAGAGAGAGAACAACTGTTGGAGATCATCTTTTCTGTCTTTGGGTTTTACTGCTGCCATTGGTTCTCATTCTATCTCCGAGGAATTTTATGGGGTTTTATACTTTATGGTTTCCCTGAGGAAAATTATTTGTGTCTCTTATCTCTTGTGTTTATTGCTGTGCATGTTATTCTCTCAGATAAGATCCTAATATCATATTGCTTAAATGATAAAAATATAACATGGTATCAGAGCTAACTTGAGAAGAAGACACTATGTAACTGTGGAAGCTAGGGATTCTTACTTTTTAGGTCTCTCTCCACAATCCATCAGCAAAAGTATGCTAGACTAACTCTCCATTGAAGGGCGCATCTTTCTGTTGAAGCAGAATTTGATTTCGGGCATTTTTAGTTTTTGTTGCGGGAAATTAGGGATTTTTAAAGAAGAGGAATTTTTGAGTGAGCCCGGCATAGGATTTCTCTCCTCATCAAAATCAAAGTTTAGAGACCTGGGTCGAGATTTTTGGTTGGGTGAAACTCCAGGAATGTCAAACCCTAGTTTGACCCCGGGCCTAAAAAACCCTAAAATACTAAAATGGGTAGTTTTTGGTACGTTCGCTATATCTTGGGATTGAAGAAGTCTCAGGGGCCAAAAATTTCACAGGCCAAAGATAAATTCCTGATTGTATCACGTGTAAAAAGTTCAGCCTCAGATTCACTATATTTTGGGAGATATGTTTCCTCCAAATCAGGGTTCCAACCTCTTCCAGGATTCATCCCTAAACATGATACCTAGGAATAATTGTAATATCTCGGGCTACAAAGATCCAAATGAAATTTTTTAGGATGTTCTAGATAGGGAACGGACTATACTTTATGTAGTACAAGTTTCAGACCCCGAAGGTGAAATAGTGACACGTGGAAGTTCATCCAATTTCGCTAACCTGAACAATCCTGAAACAAGTCACCTTGGGAAAATGCTCATAAGTCCCAATTGGTGAAACCAATTCTAGTCAAACCTATGGTTTTGGAAACAGGATAGATGAGGTTACCTCAATACGAAATTTTAGATGCAAGGTAGTAGTAATTTTGGAGATACCGCAGAAACGGTATCAGGAATTTCTGCAGAAGAAATTGGAAAACTAGGGCTTCCTGTTCCACGAGCTTCCCTCCATTGTTTTTAGAAAATGAGTACATTGGACATCTTGCCTTGAAGAGGTCTGTATTTCTATCCAATTAGATCTAAAAGATTTTAATTTTTGAAAATTAGGGTTTCTCTGACAAACCCTAGATCAACCAGCTCCGGAACCAGGTTGGACACCTCAAATCGGTAATATGTAATCTTTTGTTATTTACATTTGAGGTTCTCATTTCTAAATGAATAGTCACACCAGCTTGATGACAAGCTTGGTGAAACTGACAAATTCCAAGCATGGAAGTATTGGACCTCACAAGTTCTTGAAGAAAATGAATTGGACACCTACATAAGTGGAGAGGTTCTAGTTCTAGAGGGAGATGAGGCTAAAAGCCTTACACGAGAAGAACTTGGTCAAGGCCAAGAAGATCATTGCTGAATCAATCACGGATCACCTTATACCACAAGTGTCTTCCCTAAAGACATCGAAAGAGATGTTTGATTCCTTGACCAAGCTATTTGAAGGGAAGAACATAAATTAGAAGATGACTTTGAGAAAACAGTTGAAGAATGTGAAGATCTAGAATGCAGAGACCATACAGTCATACTTTACAAGGGTCTCTCAAATCAAAGAACAACTTGAAGCGGTAGAAGAAGAAGTGGAGGATGCAGAAGTTGTGATATCCATCTTGAATGGCCTCCGAGGATCATGGGATTCATTCATTCGAGGAATGTGTGCTGGAAGGAAGTGATTAATTTCAGTAGACTCTGGGAAGAGTGCACACAAGAAGAATCTTGACTCATAATAAGAGAAAAGAATATGGGAGCAACCGAAGATCAAGCCCTCACGATTCAAAGAAGATCCCTCAAGCAATGAGGAATATGAAGAACTAAATTCTTGAAGAAACTCTTATCCATCTAAGCATTTGGATAAGAAATGATGATGCTATGAATGAAGAAGATGATGAAGTTGAAAGAAGGAGTCTACCCACGAAACAAATAAAGATAAGTATTCAACTATCATTTCATGATATTATTTTATTATGCATTTGTTTATTTTTAGTTGATGTGTTATGCATGATAGAATGTTTGCATTAATGACAATATACTACTAATATGCATGTGATGGGTAAGTAGCTCACAGTGCTATACAAATCTCCATTTCTAATTATCTATAATGAAACCTCTTTGCTGACATATTGGATTAGTGCACAATCTCAATGATGTCTTGGTAGAGATGGAAGGCATCTAGAAAAGTTTCTGTGAGATATGGATGAATGTTGTATTGGCTAAAATAGTTGCATGATCATATATTTATGCATAAGACTTTGCCACTATGAATATGCCTTATGAAATGTTTCTAACCATACAAATGCATTTGATTTGTAGGAAAGATCGCGTACAATCACCTACAAGCAAAGAAGGATGAGACTTGTTCTGAAGAACAAGTAACAATAGTTCAAGATGAAAAATAATATGACAAATGCAGTGACATCATTGATGCAAGACCTTCCAGCTATGAGGAAGTAGACAAGAATATAGGGAAGACCAGTTCAAGAAGAATGATGTCTAGGATGCAGTATTGAGACCTTAAGGGAAGTTCATAGTTCCATCATGCAGTAGATGGAAACATCAAGGGATACAAGGAAAGATTTGTAGCACGAGGCATAGACTATGAAGAGACACTTGCAGCCACTAGAAATTCACATGACAGGAAGAATCATGTGTGCAAATGAAAGAAGGCCTTGTACGAGCTCAGAAGGCACCCATGGGATAACACATACATGAGGATATTGAAGATCACATAGAGTGATGAAGATCTTAACCTTTGCTACAAGGTTGAAGATGAAAGCCTATAGAGGATGACAAGCCCACAGATGGGTGTGAGAATAATGCTTTCAAATATAGAGGATCTTGATATCCAATGAACCTAGATGGATACATATAATATTAGTAGCGAAGGAAGCTACTTGTCACTCCGGTACAGAATGTTTCAATGCATAGAGTACGAAAGACAGAGGGAGAATGATGCTCCACTTCAGAGGGAGTGACTGCAGAAGATCCCGAGGTTCAACATGGTACGACAGGATGGATAACTTACTGATGACTCTAGGATTTACTGAGAGTAAAGTGGATTCCAACCTTTACTTCAAGGTTGAAGGTGGAATACTAGTGATGCTCCTGTTATATGTTGATGACTTGTTCCTGACATAAAGAGGAACCCATTAAAGTTGCAAGAAGGAGACTTGCTGCCAAGTTCGAGATGAAGGACTTGGATATGATGCACTACTCTCTAGGCATGGAGGTGTGGCAGAATGTGGATGGAATATCCTTGGGACAAGGGAAGTATGCAGTAAAGATCCTGAAGAGGTTCAAGATGATGGAATGCAAGGCCATGAACACACCTATGGCATCAAACTTGAAGCTATTGAGTGTTGCTTCATCAGAGATGGTTGATGCCATGATGAATCATCAAATGATTTTTTCCTTGATGTACCTAAAAAATAGGAGACCAGATATTTGCTTTGCTGTGAACACATTGAGAAATGTTCACCTGATGGTTGCAAAGCATGTAGTGATGTACCTGAAGGGTACAATTGAGTATGGGCTCAAGTATGATATGAATCAGAAGATTAACCTGGAGGTTTATGTAGATTCGTATTGGGAAGGCAGTGCCATTGAAGGGAAGAGCACCTCGAGGTGTTGCTTCAGTATAGGTTCATGTGCGATCTCTTGGTTTAGCAGGAAGAAATCCTGCGTAGCACTGAGTACATCCGAAGCAGAGTACGTCGCAACTTGTTCAGCTAGTTGTGAGGTAGTATGGCTCATGAAGCTACTTTATGAGTTATTTGATATCCCATTGGATGCTACCTGTATCTTCTATGACAACCAGAGTTGTGTGAAGTTGTCTGAGAACCCGGTGTTCCATGACAGGTCGAAGAACATCGAGATCAAATATCACTATATTAGGGATATGGCGCAGAGAGGAGTAGTGAAGCTCCAGTATGTTGCGATGGACGAGTAAATAACATATGTGTTGACCAAACCACTTGGTGTTCTTCAAATAGAAGATACTTCGAGGAAGAAGTGATGGGACACATTTGCAAGAGCTATTCCAAGCATGGTAGGAGGATCCTTCCCATGGCTGTGGATGTAAGCGTTGTGTGATGAGCATCGGGATGATGCTTTAGTTTCTGCTATGATGATGATCAGGATGATCATATGATATGCATCAGGATGATTTTGTGATGAGTATCGGGATGATACTCTGTGGATAGATTGTATAGATAGCATGTAAAAGATCCCGAGAGATCCAATAGTCTGTGCTCAGATTCTCTTTCAAGGTTTTGCTACAGGTTGGCCATGGAGAGGTTGTGTAGGTAGCATAGAAAATATCCTGGGAGATCCTATAGTCTGTGCTAGGATACTCTTATAAGGTTTTTCTACAGGTAGCATAGAGAAGATCCTGGGAGACCCTATAGTCTGTGCTAGGATTCTCTTTCAAGGTTTTTCTACTAGAGGCATGTAATCAGCCTTGGAGATCCGATAGGTTGAGCTATGTGCTCGTAAAAGTCCTGGGATGCTCTTTAGAGTTCTTGCATGTTGCAAGACACTCTTTTAAGGTTTTTCCTGACCACATAGAAAATATGGAGATCCTATAGTCTATGCTAGGATGCTCTTTTGAGGTTTTGTGGTGGTAGTCACATAGAAAAGATCCTGGGAGATCCTATAGTCTGTGCTAGGATGCTATTTCGAGGTTTTGTGGTGGTAGTCACATAGAAAAGATCCCAAGAGATCCTATATTCTCTGCTAAGATGCTCTTTAAGGTTTTGTGACAGTCACATGTAAAATATCCTTGGAGATCCTATAGTCTATGCTAGGATTCTCTTTCAAGGTTTTGTTAACGCACGTAATAAGTCCTAAGGATTCCACAGTATGGCCAAATATGATGAAGACCTACAGAAGCCATTTTTTGGGAGAATGGAGGCACCTGGTCAGTTACCAAGAAATTGATTCAATCTAGGACTGAAGCTCAGCTTAGTGCTGAGAGGACATTCTCTGGGAGAATGGAGGCACCTGGTCAGTTACCAGGAATTTGTTTCAGTCTGGGACTTACACTCAGCCTAGAGTTGAGAGCCATTCTTTGAGAATGAAAGATGTAAGTGCTGGGTGGGCCATTCTGACATGGTTCTTGGATGTGTTCCTCTCATGGTTAGATATAAGCGCTGAAGAACATGAAGACATACCTTAAGGATAGGCCTAAAACCATCATGAAAAAGGGTTGGCTCTGTAGAACTTCTTGTGACGAGAAGAATGAAGAGATATCACCATTTGATTGAGATAGCGAAAGCAGCGACGATGATCCAGTGATGCTCAAGATCAAGTGATGATCTAGACTCGATGATGATCCAGTGATGATCTAGTCTTGATGAAGATGAATTGACGATGAATATGACTTGAAGATGAATATGACTTGAATATGACTTGATGATACAGAGAAGAAGACTTGTGCTGATAAATTGTGTCGAGAGAATACCTTCCTAGTTAAGAGGGAGTGTTGTTGTATTTGTAACTTCAGAATGTATTCACTTGTATATCTTATGTATTGTACCCCAATGTTTATTTTGGGAAGTATCTATAATGTAATTGAGTCATGTCAGGCCCTGATGTTCTGATCGAGAGGTTCAATAATGTAAAAAAAGTCATGTAAAGTCATTGAGGTTAACCCTCCATTGTAAGTTGGGGAAATAGTCCCCACAATTGAGTCAAGGTTAACCCTCCTTGTTGATCGGAGGGCAAAGTACCCACAGTTGTGGGGCACTAGGGTTATTAGACTCTCCTAGAGAAGTCGTCCCTAGTAAGTAATTGTTAAGTGAGGCTGACTTGTTGGAGTGGACATAAAGTGAACGGGAGAATATAAATATAAGTGAGGCTCTCCTCATTTATACACATCACACTCACTCACTCATTCGGGCGCATGAGTGAGATACGAGAAGCTCTCTCAAGTGAGAGAGAGAGAGAACAGTTGTTGGAGATCATCTTTTTTGTATTTGGGTTTTACTGCTGCCATTGGTGCTCATTCTATCTCTGAGGAAGTTGCAAGGTTTTCTCCTTTATGGTTTCCCCAAGGATAATTCTTTGTGTCTCTTGTCTCCTGTGTTTATTGTTGTGCATGTTATTCTCTTAGATAAGATCCTAAGATCATATTGCTTAAATGATAAACATCTAACATCTGCAGGGTAGAACCAGGGCATCGTCTGTTGGCCGATGCTCTTTGCGCTCTTTTAGACAGTGTCAATGATGATTCTTGACTATGGGTAGAAGTATTTAGCAACAAACAATGACAATAGACAAAAGGCGTAAGGGACATTCCGATGCTCTGTCAAGAAAACCCAGGTGTGTCGGTGGGTATAGAGAACCAAAAGGATTAAATAACATTTAACATAAGCAATTACAAATTATACTGGAATTTGTTGAGTGTAAACACTAACATGAGGAGTGACATGGAATTTTTTCAAGATTAATTTCACACCTTAAATCTCCAAATAAGCAAGAGAAAGAAACTTTGAGATATTTTAATCAAAAGAAAAATAAAAAAAATAGTAGATCTGATTAGTTTTCCCCAGTATGGTCGCCAGTTTTGTTACCATAAATTCTCAATCAATGCGGACAAATATTGTTTCCCTAGTATACATGGGGAAGATCTATAACAAAATGCTCACAACAATGCAAATTCTCCCTAGATTGTTAAGCTACTTGAATGCCAAGATTTCTTATCTCAACAATGAAGGTAATCCTTGCCTTGTAATTATCCTGCAATCAGCTGTACCTGCAAAATAATGTAAGGAATAAGATACAATAGTGAAATCAATAAGATAATTCAACAATCTATACTAATGATCAAGGAGAAAAGTAATGAATAACTGATATTAACACAAATCATTCATGGGAAAGGGGAACACATTTGTATTAATGAGATAAGAGAAGAAAACTACAACCAAATACTTGATGTTGAAGCTTTTTTCTCACAATGTCTTTGACTCACAACCACAAACTCTACAAACTCTACAAATCTCACTCACAACCACACTCTTTGCCTCCTAAACTAGTAATGATGAAAGTGATCTCACAAAAATGTAAGAACCAAAAGTGTTTGTGGGGATACCTTCACAATGTATTTATAAGATGACCCAAGATTTTGTTTCCCATGGTATTGGTCCATGGTTTTTCATATTGCATGGTATTTGTCCATGGTATTTGTTTATGGTTTATGACCCATTCTGTTTTTAGGGGTTTTTGGTCCTTTTTTGGGAGAATGGGGGTTTTGTTGCAATAAATGCACATCTTCCCTATATTTATGAGGGAAGGAATAATAAATACTTGGACCAATTTGGGGGAGATTTTATTGTGAAGGTCAAAATGGAGGAATAATGATGGGATTATGATGTATAATTATGGTGTTGACCATAGAGATTTATGTTGAATATTTTGTGTTGACAAAGGGATGAAAATCCAATGATTGAGATGGTTTCAAATTGCAGTGTAAGAGCATTATAAATATTGATTATATGTGAGGGATGTGCATGTCATTTAAGTACTCAATATGTTTTATTTCTTTAAATCTTCCTATAAAAATGTAAGTAATCCTTTTGAAAGTCCCAATGACAAAGGATGAAGTCCCCTAAATTTAACTCACGATGGCATGATATAGAGAATTATAATGAAGGGCACTGAGGGTAAATAATAGAAACTAATAGATATATGTCATAGGTACAGTTACAATTCAAGAAAGTCACCTTGGTGATAATCATAGGTTTGGGCCATATGATACCTTTCTCAAGTGCAAATAAGAGATTCAACTTTGAACGGTCACATGTAAAAAAAATATAAGTACCTCAAGAAACCTTAAAGAAACACTAGGCCTTGTCTTTAGTGTACTAAGGCATTGAATTGTTCTTATATTGAATTTTACACACTTGGGATAGGTAGAGTTCAAGATCCTTATAAAAATAACTATGTTCCAAATGAGAAATAATTAAGAGGCATTATTTGGATTCCTAGCCCGACAATCCTAACCTAGACTATAATTTGTTTCGTGGCCTTAAAAAAGATGAATTAAGTTTGTTAGTTGCATTGATTCAATTAAATTTCAATTTGATTTAATTGGATTTCTCAATGATTTCAAGTAAATGTTTAAATGAATCCACATCAATAATTATAAAATAAATGTGTATTTTAACGGCTAAATAGAAACTTGAAGAATTATAAAATAGATGTGAATTTTAATGGTTAAATAAAGACTTGAAGAATCATCAATATTTCCTTGAACTGGATGTTGTGAATATTTTGTTTTTAGCTGCATTAAAGGTTGAGGAATAGGTTGACCTAAAAATTCTTCTTGTTCTCTCAATTATTCTTGTTTTTGTCTCATCCTCTCTCTAGCCTTCTATCCTACTTCATTTTGATCAAGTTGTGGCCAATCATATTCCATATTGAAAATTTTCAAATTCCCATCTTGATTTGATTAATTTATTCTTTCAAGTGTATTTTTTAGCGTAGATTGTTTATTGCTCCACCTGTTGAAATTATTCAAATAATTGAGAGGGGGGGGGGTGAATCAGTTATTTCTAAACCTTAAACTATTTTCAATATTTAAATCATTATTACTGAATACATACTTACAATTATGATAATGTAGCAAGTATAACAGAAGGAGTGATGATCATCAATCACACACACATGATAGAGACATACAAATATTCATATTTATTTGAGCACCTACTCAAATGAGGTTGCAACCTATGTTTACAAATTCCTTCTTGCGGAGAGCACCAACCCTCATGTTTTTCTTAGCACCCACTAAAATAACATTCTCCAGCTACTACTGGATGGAAGCACCAACTTCCACTTGTACAGGCTCCAACTTGTACAAAGAAGACAACATGTTTTTCCTAGCACCATCCTACCACCCTTGTTCCTTAGACTTAAACACGTTCATTACAATATGTAGAAAAACAGATATAACAATGCATACCAACTCTGTTCTGATCAACTTCTGGATTTTCTTATGCACCTTTGTTCTCCTCATTGTCTGTGTTTTGGATATTCTTGAAAGAAATTAGAGTCGTCTTTCATTCCGCAATCCCCACTTAGACGACGGTCCATGCACTAGCTCTCTACCTGCAGAGAGCACACACACTTCATTTCACCTGCATCCTCTTATACTTATCAATATTTGAACCCTTTTCCTATTTGTATGCCTGACTGTTCAATTTCAGAAGTGAATTTGACCATAAATTCCGACAGCCTAAATGCCATAGTTTCGACATATTGATGTCGACAATTCAATAAGTTTCTTTCTTTTAAATCATCGATGAAATTTCACATCAATTTTTGACGTTAAAATTACTCATCAGATTTTTGACCAACCGTCGTCACAAATTCGACATGCATGCCACTTCAAATCGGTTAGACTATCGACGTGTTTCCCTTCCTTTTTGTTGGATATGCGATGACTAGATGTGCCAGATTTGATGTATATCCGACACCAAATGCTACTTCAACACCGTCGGAATAATGACGTGTTCCCCTTTCTCGTTGTCATATTTGAGATGACTATAGGCGTCAGAAGTGTAGCATAGTCATCAAATTTGATGTATATCCTACGACCTCCTTCACTAAATAAAGGTCTTAAATTCGACGATGTTGGTTTCCGCCCTATCGGAGATCCGACGAATAATGCGTCGGTAGTGTAGCAAAGTAGTCGGATTGGATGGATATCCAACGACAAATGCTGTCGAAAAACTGATGACCCTATTAAAATTAAAAAAAAAAATGGAAATCTTTTGAAATAAAAAATAAAAAGACTGTTGAATTTGAATTTGAAAGTCATATTTTCATGCATCATTTTAAATGTGTATTTACTATTTTTAATGATGGACGAGAACAACTTCCCTTGACTCAGAGTCTGCCCTTTATTCTAGTTGTGGAGAGTATGTACAATTGTATGGAGATTGTTTGTTGTGGAGGGCGAGTTATCCATAAGAGGGTTTCCAAATTTGGAGGAGTTAAGATGCTTCCTATAGGGTCTATACAATCATATTTGTGAGGTTGAGTATGCTGGTGGAGTCCACATTCCTTTTTGGTGAGGGAAATATCATGAGTGGAATCAAAATAATTACAACATAGATCATTTCCAGATAAGAGAGTGTCAACATTCAGCCACCTATAAGCTGAGAAAGGGACATTTTGTAGCTATTGTTCACAGACAAAAAATCAGTGCGTTGGAAGAGGGTGTATATTGACATGTAGATATGTGGAGTATTTGTTGAGTTTTATAAATCCTTTTAAGAGGGGCACACTCACCTAAATAGGGTGTGTTAGTTGTGGTAGAGAACCAAGTTCAAAGTTAGATTTGTTTGTTTTATTCATTGTTTACTATAAAAAGGAGTCGATCTACATGTTGTAGATGAGAATGCATGCAGAAAACCCATATCTAAGTTTTGTATATGCTAGAGAGAGGGTGCACTAGTATATCCAGTTTTGGTTGTTGTGGGAAGTATTGTGGGGAAATAGACACACCCAATTTACAGTTGAGAAGAAGACAAGGCCCTAGAATGGGGGTGCACTCACCATCTATAAAACAGAAGAGTGTGCAATCACCAATGAGTTCAAAACTGATGGTGATGCTTATTTCCTACCAAAGTGACTCTATGAAAATGCTGGGAATTTTCCTTGTCTTCATCTGCATCTAGTATCCAAAATCCATCAAATCGTGGGTTGAAGTAAGGGTTGTAAACTGCAAAAAGGGAAGTTGAAAATCTTTGCTTTCATACATGATTTATTATTCTAAAAATTAAAGGCATTCCTCAAAGCATAATCACGGTCATTTCTAGCTTGAGAAGCAATTAAAGGTGATGTCGTTATCAACTAAGGAGGTTATCAACATTTAGTCATATACATGTATGAAATAACTTTAAAATCTGAATTGTATTTTGTATTGGAATTTGCTATTACTATTGAGTTGTTATGTTGTAGATTCAAACTGAGTTAAATATTGAAATTTTCTATTAAATGTAATAGAAAATATTTTCCACATGATATATGAAATCATTTTCAACAATTCAATCATACACAAACAACCATAAAACACTTCTAAAGATCAACTATCTTCATTTGGAGGTATTTTCATGGTATCAAAGTATTTTCCCATAGTGTTTGACAAAAACACTAAACTAAAATCAATCACAAATCAATGAAACTAGTTTCTGATAAGGTAAAGGTAAAATATTTGACAAAAGTCCTAATCCAATTCACATCGTAGTCAATGAAAATTTAGCTTAGATTGGGTTGGGGCCATTACAAATTGTCGCTTACATCTCCTCAAATTTTTTTACAACTCAAAGCTCTCATAGAGTAGCTACCATTCAGAATGGTTATGATTGTTGGTTCTAATTATACAACGTGCTAACTAGAGCATTAAAACCTCCAAGAAATTGAAGATTATAATGGTAACTGTATATTCCACAACATTAATATCTATGAAGGACTCTATCAACAAATAAATAAGGAATTTTATTTATTCCTCACAAGATTAAAAAAACCTTTAGATCTTGCCATATTTACATTGATGACTATCACTAAACTACAAACAAAAATAAACCTTCAAACCATAGAGAAAATAATACCACATGTAATCCTCCATCCAATCACCATGGGAATAACAACACACACCACATATTGGGTTAAATGAGCACATACACCATGCTCACATGGACTTTAATGCTAATAATATCTCCATAAATTTGACCCACCACTCGCCTCCTAGATGTGGATACATGAAACTATGGATTAACTAACATTATGAAGGGATGTGGACCACCATTAAACATCCCACCCCACCAAATTTATTCTATTTTTCCCAAGTTTTATTGAAATGTATTATTTCACTATTGCATTTTCTAATACATCGCTAGCTCTCATAAATTGCTAAAATCAATTATTTCAAAGCTTTATGAAAGGGCTTGTGCCCTTTACATAAATTTTATTATTTTAAGGTTTTTATTTTATTTTACAAAAACGGGTTTGAATTGTATTAAAATAAGTAGTGGTTAGATTGTCTAGCAAGATAATACAAAATAAGAGGAACTAGCAGTGTCATGAAGACTTCAAATACTCCCCAAAAATCAAAATTGTTAGCTAATAGTTGTATTAGGTCTGTTGTCATGTTGTAATGATTGTAGATTCTACTAGTGTCCTTCCTACTAAACATGTTTAACAAAAAAATACTTTGCAAAATATTACAAGGACCCATTATTATATAACATCATGCAAACTAAGGTCTTTTTGCTTATCATTGACCTAGGAGATATAATGTTGATTGGCTAAGCTTGTCTCGGCATGGTCCTTACTAAATAGTCTCATCTTCTTTCACCCTCTTTGATTCATTCCTAGCTGGCCCAATGGAGATATTAGGAGGGGGTCTACAAATTACCAAGTCCCATCGAAAGGGTACCAACCACTTGCCATTTTAAGATCCATATCTTGGAACATATCGACTTTTAATTATAGAACTTCATGTTTTTATTTTTATTTTTGAGTAGGTTGAGAGTTATTTTATCTTCTTTATATGCTCTTCTATTTGTGGGGTGGTGCATATTACATGTTTAGCATGAGCTTGATATCTAATCATTGCCTTATACTCACAATATTCCCACTTATGAACATTGATAGAAGAAGCATCCTCCACTTCACCCAAATGTTGCTGACGTCGCCTCAATCCCTTGCACAACTCATAGTTCTCATAGAGGTCACATTGATTAGAATGGTTATGACTATCGACCATATTATTTAGAAAATATGTTCCATTTTTAATTGTGTGGAAAACTTAGTTTTATAATGTCGAAACAAAGGAAACATAAGTGATTTTCTCTAAGGAAGTTGTTATACACAGGCGTAATACATGATAAATTGCTTGGAAGAGTAATAGTATTGGTAGGAAATTCTAATTTGTGATAGTTTTATTTGGCAGTATCAGGATCTTGATCCTAATATTCTTGCCTAACAGGATGGATTTTTTTGGCAATGTTAAAGGGTATAGGTATTGATAACAAACATTTATGCATAACCCTATCAACTTCTACCTTTTTCTAAATCTTGTTTCTATGACAAAGTTGGGGCCATCTTGTTCTAAAATAATTTTGTTCTTTGTAGCATTGTTTTTTTTTTTTTACGTGACCTATGTTCTGCTGTATAATATGAATGTGATTAAACAAGTTGTGTTTTTGTTAAATTTTCATTGTTAGAACGACATAATTTCTCTACATATGAAACTTAACACAATAGTGCATTTATAATGCTTCTATGTTGTTTCAAAAAGTTTATCCTTCAATGCAAAACAATGGTGAGAGCCTAGAGTATTGTACCTAGTGTGAGATCCCTCTTCTCACCCTGTATATGCAAAATACATACAAAGACAAATATACAATCATTTGATATTGATTCATACGATTGATGAAATTTGCTAAGTGCTCAGATATGTAATTATACATTAAATTTTTTTTATTTCTAGTGTGATTTCAGTTTGATGATGACTTTACTTTTAGTTTCATCTCATCAACATTCCAAACCAAGCACTCAAATCAAGGTCACAAACTAAATTGTAGAGCAACTACATATTTTCCTAGAGGGGACATAAAAAATGACACTTGCAATTTGTCCAATGCATTTGGAACTAGGAAGCAATATGATTGTTTGGAAACACATTCTAACATTGGAGTACCATTGGTATGCTCTAGTGGGGGTTCTAATGGCATACTAGCAAAGGCTAAAAAGGTGAGTACTAAGATATTGAATTTGGTTATCATGGAATGATTGCTTCATTATATCTCCTAGAAATTTTTGTTGTTTTGCACTTTCACTAAATAAAGGGATTTGCAAATAATATCCTTGTGAACTTAGCAACTAGATTCTTCGAGTTTTGAATGATGAATAAAATGTGAGGAAGGCAAGATCAATCATATTTTCCTTGAGTAGTTTTTCAAAACGTACATGCAATAAAGCTATGTTGGCAATACTAATTATAATTTTTTGGTACAACTTACCTTGATTTGTGTAGCTTGGCACTGTCTTCTTTTGCTTTAACTTTCAAAACATATTTAAACATACTACAAATATTTTCATGTTTTAATAATTTCATGTTAGGACCCAACAAATAAATATTTGCATGTTTATAAAAATAACAAAACGAAGCTAAAAAAATACAGTTTGAGTAGTTTGTCTCAATGAATAAAAACAACAACAATAATGGACTTTTTTACGGTTGATGAACATTTTAAATTTAACAATGTAAATAACAATAATAGTCAAGTAAAATAATTGGTAATAAGAGATCACCTGAGAAAACATGGAGAACCAAAACACTATGTATATAAGGCCATCGATCACATCAAAACGCCAATTTTTCCTCTGAAATATGAAAATGTTTCCCAAGGCTATCTATAACAAGTTCCAATGGATGAGTCAAATAGAAATAGTAAAATTTAAACACTATAATTATAGAAATAACTGTTTTTAATGTATGATTCCTTACCATCCATTGAGCTCCTCTTTGTTTCAAGATTAATTTAATATTCTCTACTAAATAGGACCAACCACGTGAAGGTGGAAGCTATTAGGGACCCTTCCCCCCATCACATCACTCTCAATTCCCCAAACCCAATGCATCTACTTGCAAATAAAAATTTAGTGCAAAATCATTCATTCAATAGTAGAAATATTGTTTCATTAAACCATTCATTCATTCAATAGATGAAAAAAACATTCATTAAACCATTCATTAAATCATTCATTCAGTTAATAGCCGATAAAACCATTCATTAAAGCATTTATTCATTAAATAGCGGAAAAACCATGCACGGCATTGTATTATAAAAAGAATTACTCAAAATTTCTTTAGTCACTTCTTTTTTACTTTTCTTCTCTTTACAAAATGAGCAAGAAGCACATCTTCTGGAATTTGTTGTTCAGTCTCCCTAGTAGATTTCTCACCATGTAGATCTTGCGGCAAGGGGCTCATAATTGCTGCAATAAATGAAAATGTTGCATTAATTTATTTATGTTTTTATAATTACAAGTATTTCATTTAAAAAAACATTACAAACGCGTTTTTAACCTGGAGTGGGCACATCATGTTCTTCATTATCCTCTCCAAGCTCAACCTGTACAGTGTGACCATATGCATGCTCTGTAGTTGAAATATGGAGAAGTAAAATTAATGTTCACCATCTGCAACTATCTATAAAAAACAATAGCATATTAATAAATTCATTACTAGGAATCGAAGCATGATTTTTGACTGGATGGTGTACATCATCGACATCAATGGGATCATTGCTTTCCTGCTCAAAACATAATAAATATTTTATGTAAATTGTTTATAACGAATAGATTGCATGACAATTAATAAATCTGTATTAAACTATATAGTTTTGATATACCTGTGCACCATATGGATCACCAGAAGACCGTGTATGCCCAAACAAGCTTTTTCGACGTTCAACAATAGCTTCAAAGCTGTGCTAGAATCCAAGCTTCAAGTCTTCTTGAGTGGGCACTTCTTTGAATTGGTCGGCCTGCATATTTGCATAACATCATTAATTTTACATTTTGCGCCGGAATAAAATGAAAATGTTTTTCTATTTATTATTTGGATGTAGTATTGGGTATTCGATACTTACAAATTGTGCCGCCAAATTCGAATAACCACCAGGCCCAGGCTTGTGTTGACCAATTTTATCCAGTCTTTCCTTTGTGGCCTTTGATGTGTCTAACAACCTAATCAAATGTTGAATTACGTTAGTTGATGTTCAAAATTCGATATAAAAATTAATAATAATAATGCTTACCATTACATTGTGGAATGTATTGCATATCTCCCTGTGCCTGGTGGTATCTTTCCTGATTTTCTCAGAGCCCTCTCTTTTCCATCTTCCACTAGGGCTTTCCACTCCCTTGATGGAATCATAGGGTGGGGGGGATCATACCTAGGGTTCTTTTCTAGGTGAACCCTATATTGGTCTCGGACAATCTTCAGATCTTGTCTAGCCTTCTTTAGGACCTTCGCTGTATCGAAGGTATCTTTGCCGAACATTCCAACCAACCGATTAGTCAGCTCATCATTTAAATATTTTGTCCGTCTGCCCCACCTTGTGCGGATGGTGGGCTCAAAGATATCCAAGGTAAAATCATTTATATTTTTATAAAATACATCATTTCCTGCAAAACAATCATGCCATCATTAGTTTTAAAAAAGTTTTTATCGGTATATTAGAAAAAAATTATAAAAACTAAATTGAACAATCGATAATTACCCGAAATCTTCTCTATCTTTATTGGAACTAGTTCCTTGTTCACCAAAAATGTTGTCACTATTGAACCCGTGCTAGTGACACATGAAGATCCAGGAAATGCTGCTTCAACATCAACATTAGTATCAAACCCTGACTCCACCCACAGAACTTGCCCATAAATTCAAAATTGTTGCCGATTGAGGGTTGATTAACCTTCAAAATAGCCCAGAATGCTTGGACAGTGCCTACAATGTCCAGAAATCAAATTAGCTGTAAATAGTCAAGACAATTATCCTAATATGAATTTTGGGATACATGAAGGCTAAACAATATTAAAATTCTGCTTTTTGGCATAATTTCACCTAATATTAGTCATATGGATTCAAAATCCAAGGTGGGACAAATGTACATTAAAAAATACTCTGATTGAATCCCTTGTTGCAATAATCATTCCAAATTCTAAAAAGAGTTTGATGATAGCGTTTTCTATGCCAATCTTATTGTCTTTGTAGGTATGTGATGGTATAGGTTGGAATTGACATGAAATAACCCCCATCACATAACCCACCAATCCACTAAGCAATTGACTAACCATATAACCTATTAACACAATATCCACTCTCTCATTAAATCACTGCCCCTAATGAATAACCCACTAATCCACTAAACCAATAATATATTACCACTATAACCATTAAACATCTCATCCACTACCACACTGATCAATAACACACTGATGGATAACACCCAAATTCACTAAAAGCTAACCATTGACCTAGTTATCCACAAACAATTAGCCCACTAAAATATTAAGTGACTAACCCAATAACCAAATGGATTTTTTAAAATATTAGTAAATTGATTCCAAGCATGAATGTGATGTGCTTGATTTAAAAGTGAGTTTTTGATGATTTTTGTATGTGAACCGATATGGTCTAAATAGATAATAGTGTAGGGATTTGATCTACAAGACAAGGATAATTTCCTTCATTTATGAATCCAAATCTAGTCCCTTCACCATCTTTAGAGTTGCTAACTCTCGGAGGAAGCCATGATGGCCTAGACCCACAAGGACCAATGCCATGTGATTTACTTTAAATGGATGAAAGGATTTTTTGTTACTACAAATTGATTCCATGTCTATTTCATATCAATGGTTAGGGATCTCATGATGAGATTGAGGTGGATCACTTTGATACTATTGTTAGTAGCATGGAATTGTGTACAATTTAATATATTTGATTATTACTAGTTGGAGCCTATTCTATGTCAATATTGTTTGTATAATGGTGCTACATTTTAATCGTTTATAAAAAAGTAGCCATTATAGAGTAGACTAGTCATATATGTAAGCTATAAATAAACTACAACTAGGATTGAACGAAAGAACATTGAGGAATTCTTGGAACTACTCCACAATCTCCATCGAGGTACTATTCATCGAGGCCTAACTCTATAAGTTGAGGACCATCATAAGATTTTGACACATTTCAACCCATAATTATGCATAGTCATTCCAAGCTTCCACTAAGACAAGCTCATGAAACCCTCGTTGACACTTGTTGGATTGATCCTTAAACAAGACCTAGAGCACAATTTCACAATAGGTTTGACCAATTAAAAGAACAACACATGGTGTTTCCCACATCAGATATGGGTCAAAGCCAATCAGCAATGGACACTGAAGGTTCTTCACAACAAGTAAATTATCAGATCTGATTTTAATTTTCTAATTTATTTTATCTTATTACCATTGTTGTCCTACTTTAAATTGTGATTTTATTTCAGTTTTGTTTTAATTTAGATTTGCATGAAAGTTCAATTTCCTTTATTTTTTGTTTAAAAACCCTAATTTTATCAAGTAGAGAAAATGATAGTGATGGTAATGGTAATGACGACAATGTTGATGGTGATGAAGGCAAAAAAATGAGAGACAATGACAAAGTTGAGGGTGAATATGAGGATTGCATAAAATTGCAGATTGTGGGAGTGCATATTACCCAAAAGACAAAGAAGAATGCAAAGCAAAGAAGGAATAGAAGCACAAAGTGTGAGAAAGAAGAAGGAAGAGACAAAACGATAAGACATTCAAGAATACCAAATCAATCAAAACATTTTTGTAATTATGTTAATAAATTTATGTTTGCATGCTCAAAGGCAGCTTCATTCTTAAATTCGAAGTCTCCTAGGTATTTGCAATTGAAATATAACTATATGCTATTTGTTGCAGAGTTGTA
>LPNX011186192.1:61847-72358 GCA_001517045.1 Pseudotsuga menziesii
CCTAAACCCAATCCCTTTCACTGCTTTCACTTACCGAGCAAGCCACCAATGACACCCAGGTTACTGTTTTTCTCTGTTTTTTTGGGAGTGAAGAAATAAGACTAATCTATGACTAAGAGAATGGAAAATCGGAGCAATCACGTATATATGATATGCATTTTCAACTGAGAAAAACAGAAATGGATTTAAATCAAAATGGCAATAAAATGTACCATTGAGCTGCAATAAATCGGACTAGACTCCACCCCACACCATGGCTCCCAAACGACCATTTCCCACAGGAAATGTGTCCGTCCAGTATTCAGCCAGGCTGAAAAACTCCACTTTAAGTTCCTTCTGAACATCACCTGTCTCCAATCCCACTGCATTGCCAGAAACTACAACCCAGTCATCCTCGGAGGTCCCAGTTTCGAATCCCATATCCTTGCTCCTGCACACATTTTCCATGATCCCCAAAAAATTCGCTGGACTGTTTTCTCTTCCAAGAAATGAATAGCAATCCCAGTACTACTACGAGAGCCGGTCCATCTCCAACAAGGGATTTCCTGGCTTATCAAATGAGCCTGCTGGGAATTTATGTTTGTGTCTGGAAAGTAGGACTGCCCCAACAAATCCATATGTTACCGGCAGCTTCCATATACGTAAATCTGCCAAACTGCTTACTATTCACACACCATAGTCACCTGTCACGCAATAAAATCCTGAAAACAGAAAATGGTTGACAGTTCTGCACCCATGTCGGGGATGCCGTGTTTAAAATGTCCAAATTAAAAGAACTAAAAAGAGCATATATTAAAATTTCAATACCGTGTTGGATACCGCGTTGAACTCGAGGGTCACCGGGGTCCCGAGGATTTCACCCGGAATTTCGTTGTCCGGGCGAAATCGTGGCAGATGTAGACAAATTCCGCACTCCGCAGGCTGGAGACTAGTCCTAGACTCATAGACCCCTATTCGGCTTATTAACCTATAAAAAATTTTGACGGGTTTGCTGCCAACACGGACGTCAAACTGACGGGTTAACTATTTTATGGCTGGCCATATTTGACGTGTCAAAATCTTCATCACCTGTCAAATACGTCCTGGAAATGAAAAAACGTTCTGTGGAACGTCAAATTCCAGGCCTGATGATGATGATGATGATGATGTTGATGACGATAACGATGATGATGATGATGATTTTGATGATGATGATGTTGATGATGATGATGATGATGATGTTGCTGTTGACGACGATGATGACGACGATGATGATAATGTTCATGGCGATGACAACCACGATGATGATGATGATGATGTTGGTGATGTTGTTGTTGATGATGATGATGATGATGATGATGATGATGATGATGATGATGATGTTGTTGTTGTTGATGTTGTTGTTGTTGTTGATGATGATGATGATGATGATGATGGTGACGATGATGATGATGTTGATGAAGATGAATATATATTTTCTCCTATCTGTAATATGATCTTATTAGTTACTCTTGTTAGTTACTCGTGAACATCATCAAAGTCATCAATATTTTCGTTATCATCGTCATCGTCATCATCCATTCTAATAATAAATGAATCATGGATCAATGTATTTGTACCATCATCTTCAACTACATTATCAGTATGATCATATTCTTCAATATGATCATTCACTTATTCTCCATTAAGCATAGGCGCTCCATGTTCCTCCAGTACTTTTTTTGAAAGCACTTCCTCTGGATGATATGCCGTAGGATGCATTTCCTTTATAATTACATGAATACATCAATAGATATAAGTTAATATAGGAAATATTAAAATAATACATACATTTACCAAAGAAAAAAATATAAAAAAATTTATAATGCTAAACTTACAAATGGACGATATTCATTCCCCCCCTCAGCATGTCCGTGTTCCCTATAATGTTTTGTCGCTGTTGTGATCAATATTCTTCTCCTCTTAAAGCACCTGCATTGACTACATGGACAATAACATTTCCCATCACCCCTTCTTTTTGCTGCATCCCACAATCTAGCAAGCAAATGTCGATTTTGTTCGTTTAGATTAGGAATATTGCTATTTGACATTTTGTCACAAACTTCGTGAATGAAGACTATTGAAATTCTTAAAAAATCAAGGTCCACACATTACTATTTTCGCAAATGGTGGTTTGTCGAAGAATAAATTTTTTTTCGCAAACCGTCTGTCGAAGAATAAAATGATGTCTGCAAACAATCAGTTGAAAAATAAAATAATTCTGCAAACCATCCGTTGAAGAATAAAACAATTCCTCAAACCGTCCATTGAGGAATAAATAATTTCTGCAAACCGTTCGTCTCTTCTATAAAAAACATGTCGGAATGTTTCTATAATTTATATAATTTCAATTTTAACTGTCATGTCGAATCTCTGACGATATTAAACTAGTTATCGTTGCAAAAAATCCTTAATACTATTGCAAAAAATAGGTTAAACTCATCGAATATTCGACGATAAAGCATCTTAAATCCTACGACAATATGGTTGCTTAACTGACAACATGATGGTCACAAAATTGACTTCATATGTGTCGGATTTTTGACGATGCTTCAAGACGACAAAACATATATGATAAAACAATACTTTTCATCATTGTAATCCGACAAAAAAGTACTTTTCATCGGATGTCGTCGGATTTTGGGTTCAAATCCTGTTGTGTTTCATAACTGATCAAAACTGTTCGATGCATGAGATAACCCAACAGTGCCAAAATTAAATCATCCCCACGATTGTATATCATGTGGTAGATATCTGAAGGTGCCAAAGATTTATGACCAGAATGAATTTCACTAGTGAAAGAGCACGAAGGATAAAAGGGCAGTCTAGTTGCGAAATCTAAAACTAATTGTTGGGATTAGGATCAAGATCAACAAAGGAGATTAATCACAAAAAAAAATCAATGGTTGTGAGTTATATAATAGGGAGAACTAGCACAGATTAATAAAATCCTGATGTGTGCGAAATTTATATCAAATCTGCCTTATGATATTTGAGGTCCATTGTCGATCTAGTTCTGATGGTCCTCAGCTATTCCACAGATTCAACTAGTAGGTGAGATAACACCAGATATGGGAGCGAGATTTTAATGAAATTTAGTTTTGTTCTATTTGGAGTTCGTTGTTGATTTCGTGCAGTCTCTCTTCTTATCGTTGATCTGAAATAGGACTTAACAAACACCTACTTTCACACATCCTTTTCCGTAAACTCCTTCTGCGCCATCGATTTATTGTGCACCATTTCTCGATTATCGATCTTAGATCAGTTGCAAATTATGAATCTCGGGTTTTCCAAATTTGTTTAAACAAATTCCAAAATTTCCTATTTCCACCTTCTTCCTTCCGCAGGGTGGACTCCAGGTTGCGAAAACCCATATTCCGCAAAACTCCTTCCACCTTCCGCTTTCCGACTTTTGCATTCCACTGGCAGATAGCAGGTTGTAGAAACCCATATTATTTTATACTTTTTCTCGTCTTCGACATTCCTCTTTCCGCTTTCCTCCTTCTTCTTTTTTCCTTCTGCTGGCGGACACCGGGTTGCAGAAACCCATATTATTTTATACTTTGATTTCTTGTATTCCGCATTCCACCTTCCTCTTTTCTTCTGAACCATTTATTTCATTGCAGGTTCACTCCCGACCGTCGGATTTGTTCATCAGATTTTCTTTCAAACTTTGCGGGTTTACTCCTAACCATCGGATCTCTATACAAACCGTTGATTCTGCCGAGTCTTTTGCTTATTCATTTGATTCCTCTGCTTATCTAGATCATATTCTATGTTTTTTCCATTAATGAAAACCATATAACAATCTGATCCCTTTCCATATGATTGCAATACCTATCATAATTCTAAGACCACCTATGTTTTCTCTGTTTTTTTATCAACACGTGGCCATATTTTTGTAATATATGAAAATATTGTCAAGTTTGTAGGAGCTCCATTGATCTCCTCTCCCACTACACTATCAAAGATCTTTAACACTATGAATTGAGTTTTCAATGTTTGTAGGATTTTCATTGAGCTCCTTAACACACTGAAATCTTGGTTGTATTGTGTTTATAGGGGCTTGATTAAGCTCATTATCTCTATAAAGATTGATTCTCAATCGATCGAGAAATATCTCAAATGAAAAAAAATTCTCAATCAAGGGTTTACTAAACCATGATTGAAATATTTCAAAATTATTGCAAAGGCTCATTCAAGACTTTTTAAAGGTTTGATGGAGTGCTTAATTTGTAGAAATCCATCCCTCTTGCTATAGGATTTTCTGCAACTTCAATTCCCAAAGGGTGAACCCCTTTGTCTTATTCATCTTTGGTGGTGGATTTAAGGCCAATAGATTCCTCGATGAATCCTTTATCGAATGGAATATCATTTTCACAATTTTGATTTCATATTATATTTCTATTTAATTTCTTTTAAAAATTATACTAATTTTTTTCCCACAATTTCAAAGGTGCTCAAAGAAAAATCAATAGCATACAAAACACACAACTCAAAAATTATAAAATATATGTGGGATCCCTATGAATCAATTCTCTTTAAGAGGGTATTTTTGGTTTTTCAATTTATATAAATAGTTGGAAAAAGTTGACATGAATATAAATATATATAAAATGTAATTTGAATGTTGATGGAACAACTTCAAAGAATATAAAAATATATAATTAAAAAAACAAAAATAAATAAGATCTACTATGTTTTGTGTAGATCTCTCTCAGAGAGAGAGAGAGAGAGAGAGAGAGAGAGAGAGAGAGAGAGAGAAGATCTACTATGTTTTGTGTAGATCTCTCTCAGAGAGAGAGAGAGAGAGAGAGAGAGAAGATCTACTATGTTTTGTGTAGATCTCTCTCAGAGAGAGAGAGAGAGAGAGAGAGAGAGAGAGATGACAACAAAATATAATTAAAAAAACAAAAATAAATAAGATGTTTTGTGTAGATCTCTCTCAGAGAGAGAGAGAGAGAGAGAGAGAGAGAGAGAGAGAGAGAGAGAGAGAGGACAACAAAACATACTTGTTAAATATTTTGTAAATTTGCAAGGAAAAATATTTAATTAAATGCATATTTGGCTTATTAAATGACACTATTTATTTTCAAAAATTAGCTATATGAGATATG
This sequence comes from Pseudotsuga menziesii, assembly GCA_001517045.1. Lineage (NCBI taxonomy): Eukaryota > Viridiplantae > Streptophyta > Pinopsida > Pinales > Pinaceae > Pseudotsuga > Pseudotsuga menziesii. Next base: position 66,983 of record LPNX011186192.1, read on the forward strand.
GAAACTTTAATATAAAAAATATGTAAAGTACCACTTTTATTGCCACATTTCATTGAAAATTGTTACCCATATTCATGGATTCACCTTCTCACCAAGTATTTTCCTCCATGCCATTTCATTTGAGCTAGCCAATTTGGGGCATTCTTTCTTAGGGTTCTCGACATCATCATCAGCTTTACTTTTGTCATCACCTATGACATCCATTGGAATCATCTATGTCCACCTAGTTCAACATTGTAGGTGGGTGGAATAGAATGCTTCATTGGGTGATTCTGTATGCTTCATTATTATGTTCAATATCAAATTTTCTTCAAAGTGAGCATTGCATAAAGAATCAATTCCTATTTTGACTTAAAAATATTTGTGGTGTCTAACAACCCATGCACTCTAGAAATATGGATTGGCATCTATAGGAACACTCATTTTATGCTATTTTTCTTGATTTAATATGAGTACTTGATTAAATATTTTGTACCAAGACTCATTTTAGAGGACATATTTGTTTTTTTTATCATTTTCTAAGCTACAATTAAGGGGGGATTGTGCACATTCAATTCTCACTCCTTCAAGAGTTTGAAATTTATTGTTTGGATCTTTTATGTAGATATTTGATGGTGTTGTTATCTTGGAGTTACCAATACTTATTTAGAGTTTTGTTCATATTGATTATTTGGACCTTTTGGCATCGATATGCCTAATTTCTCTTCTATTTTTTAATGGTGATTTCTTTTGTTTAAATCCTTTGTTCGAGTTCCTAACTATGACCTATTTTTTCTAGAACATTTGAGTGGTAGTTATCAATGTTTGCCAACCATGTGCCTTTGCAACTAATCCTCTTCTATTTCAAAATAAAACCACATTCTTTGAGGTTATTCGACACCCATGTTTAGAGTTTTACTCATATTTCCTATATGGACATTTTGGTGTCCACAAATCTTCTTCACTTTCAACTCCAAGGTCGTTTCATCTTTAATGTTGGTCTCTCTTTTGGGGATGTTTTTTTTTTATAATGAGTTTTTTCTCTTCTTTGTTTGTGTTTACCCATACCCAATGTATTCTTTTGTTTTCCTTAGGTTTCATTTAAGGAGGGGTGTTAACATACAAATAATTGGTAAGCTAATATACATATATTATAGGTTGTACACCTTATTTTCCCAATTGGAAAAGTTGGCAGACCATGAAGGCATTCTTTTGTATTGAAATACAACAATATAATATAGATAAAAGTTTATTATCTTTATCTAATATGAAAGTTAAACTCATTTATAATCCCTTTTAAACCAACTTTCTACATAATATATAAGCCTTAATTTGTTGTAGTTTGAATCATACTTATTCAATTAAAAAATACTAGTCTCACATTAATTACAATCATAATCATAATGGGAATCAGTGATTAAAATTGAATCCTTCCTAGTCCTTCTGGTGGGTCCATCTCTTCCTAGAAGTATACTTTGTAAATTACAAGCAAAATAAAATTTAGAGTTCCAAATTTACCCATCATTACGGAAGGAAAATAAATATTTACAAATTTCAAAAGAAGGACTAGTTTCTAAATAATACTTCAATATTATATTAATTTTTCAAATGTGCATAGCTCAAAGCATCATAGGGTATGTTGAAATTCTAAGCATACCCTTTATTTATCTAATTGTTTAATAAGCATATCAACAATAATCTCCTTAATTCACTAAGTATTTGTTGTTTTATTTATTTACTTAAATAGAAATTCAAGTTAGTTTTTTACGCTATAATCAAACAGAGGCCATTGCTTGAATAGAAACTACAATCTATAGTATGAGTTAGTCTTACTTGCATGTCATAATCAAAGGGAAGAGACACGGGTCATTGTATTTATAATAACATGTAGATGCATTTCTTTATTATTTTAACTTGTATTCTTTAGAGTATTGGTTCATTGTCCATTACGTTGTGATGCATGCTTGTTCTAGCATGGTGTGTCTATTTTCTTTTGGGAACTATCCTCTTGCATGCCACACATGTGGTAATTTTCTAATTTGGTTGTAATTTGATTTAGGCAAAGAAGGGCCCCTTCAGAGTGGTACCAACGAGGATATGGTTGTTTGACAATACCTTCCATGGGTCCGAGATTATGGTGTGTGACCTCTACAACACATCGTAGGAACTCATATTTCATGTTTGTGCTAACAACTGAAAGAATTAGTTATATATTTTGTGTTTGGAAGAGATGAGTTTATATAAATCTTAGATTGGAAAATTCCAAGATTTTATTAGTGCTTTGCTCAAATTTATGAAATTATCTGATGTGTCTAAGTTAAGGTTTTTACCAACGAGACTATATTTATATAATATGATTGTACACTAGTTGCATCACAATATGTGTATATAATGATATTATTAGCTCCAGAATCCTTACAAATGAACTATTTTTCCTTCCTTGAATTTATGGAAATCAAAGGAAGGAATGCCAATGTAATGAAGGAAAGCGAATAGATTATATCAACTTATATAATGTTGATGATTGTCACTAAATTTTTGGGGCTTTACTACATTTTTGAAGGAGGATATGGGATGCGAACTGATTAGATTTGACTTTCATCTACCCATGATTTTTTTGACATATCGACATGCACCAACGATCAAGTGATCTACTTTGTTTAATCATTGGCCATCTGGCGTACTTTGACTAGATGCTTCATTTTTGCATGTCTAATTTTGTTTTACCATGTCCATTCTACCAAGTGACCTTCACTAAATTCCCATCCTTGTGGCGTACAATAGCGAATAGTTTGATTATCTATTCAACACTTAACAAATGATATTATCTAGAGCTATCTAAGGCAGCTATAACTAGAGCAATTCAGCATTCAAGTAACCTACTGGAGGCTTGCTCGTTTCAAAGAAAGAAAGCATATATGTGCGTTAATAATCTATGGTGTTTCAATTAGTCTTAGCTACATTTTTGTTCTTTGGTTTCCATTTTTATGATTCATTTCATATTATTTAAATTGGATTTTTTTCTTCTTATTTTGCATTAGGGACAAGGATCATGTATTTTTTTGAATCAAGGATCATGTTTTTAAGTCTAATTTATGTAAAAAAATACAAGCTTATGTATCATCCCACTTATGTGCACATGAAAACACCTTTCGCTTTTCAACGTAGTAATAAATTTATGAAATTTTGCAAAAAAAAAAAGTGGATGATTGAATTGAAAATACCCAACTTGCACATAAAAAGCATCTTGATTTATCAATTCTAAATATTAGTTGCTCAAGAGATTCATCATGCAAATCTGTTGGGTTTACTCTTTTTAATTGAAAATTTCAACAAAAATCAAAAGAATAGTTTATGAAAAGATGAGACTTTTACTCTTCTTTTATTGAAAAATAGAAAAAAATTCAAGGGAACCATTTTTAAATATTTAATGTATTTGGTAACATATGATTTCCTTACTAAGTGATAAAATACTTATTAAACAATTCTTATACATATTATATCAGTAACATATACATTAAATATATGGACATCTACTACATATAAAAGGTGCAAGCCCATATTTCTTAATAACATAGTTTAAAATGATATGAATATTTTTTGGCATGCTTTAAAACTGGTAACCAATAAATATTCAATCGTATAGTTTGGGCTACATGAAACAACATACTTTTAGTTTTATTATTTATTTTGTTTTTATATTAATACTTAGTGTATTATTGTTTATCTTTCCATAATTAATCATTTCCATGTTTTGAATTGATTTAATAGGGTAATATTTTTTTAAAATGGATTACATTGGTCTCCCTAAAAAGGATAAAAACAATCATCAATTCTTGATGCATTTGGTACCAACCAACATTTTAATCAGCCATGCCTTTTCAAAAATTAGGTTGATTTTCATTCACCTAAAGAACATGACTTGGATAGCATTGAGATCCTTGACAAGGACAAAGCCTCAAAGAGATGTAAAAGATCATTCAAATTGAAATGTAAGACAATATTTCCATGGGCTTATGCTATAAAAGATTGTAACTTGGGATTATGCTATAAAATATTGTAATGTTGTTGAATATAAATGAGAAACTCTATTTTCTAAACATAGAAGTATACTCTGTAAATTTGAGCATATAGATTTGTAGACAAATACACAACTCACAAAGAAGATCTCACAATTTACTCAGCAATTGAAGAATGAAACAGTGCAAAAGGCTTGCAGCTGTGAATGCTTTCATTAATCAAAAAAGTAATTCAGATGATAATTACAATAATGTAAAATGGCTTTAATAGCCACAAGCAATTCGAATCCACATGAGGAAGTTCAAATTGATTAGACTCTACTTGACTGTAGGTAACCAAGACTTTGTCTAAATCACTATTGGAGGACCCAGTAGTTAACTGTCCTTGTCTAAATCATAATCGGAGTTCATAGGAGATTTAAAACACAACCAAGTGTTACATTTAGTGTTGACTAATGGTTAACTGACTGTGGTAGGTGAGAAAAGCACCCCACATGTGTGCAATCAATTAAACCTAGCGCTATCTGAATGTAGAGGGATAGAACTGAATGTAACTGACTCCTAACTTGGCTTGACTAGTCATCAACTGAAGTGAACTGACCTTGGTTGGTTTCGACACTCCCAGTTGCTTCCTAAATTGTAGGGATTGATCTAGGAGACTCCTAAACTTATGAAATCAAGTGCAATAAGTGGCAGTGAGCCTCAATTAGTGTTCCCCACACTTTGGTAACTGAAACATGTGCCCCAATTAGGTCAAGTTTACCCAATGGTGCTAATGACTATAAATAGACTGGATGGACTCCCGATTTAGACATATGACCAAATTTGGACAAGGGAGGATTAATAATCCTAACACCCCCCCTGAATGCTAACTTGGACAAACTGTGGGCCCTGGTAACTAAGACCATAGGTCACCCATTACATCAAGTAAAATAAAGTAACTGCTTAATACAAGAATCTAGGGAAAAAACCGCATGGGAAAAAATCCCTCCTTCTATCTAAGCAGGTAGAATCAGGTCTCAAGTTTGAAAAACTTGAAAATATGTTGCTGCAATCTTCATCTCTGTGAGGTAGTGAAGCAACATGCATGGTGTGCTGTGCACAAGTATTCTGGGGCCTGGCATGTAGACTTCTCCTTTTTCTCCAAAACTGATGATGGAAGGAAGGAGGAATGTAACTTTTGTCTCTTGCTGAATGAAGAGGTGTATGATCATATCCATTCTTCTGAATGCAGTAAGACTGATCCCTTGCCATATTGCATCTTACAGGAAGTATATTACATCTCTCTGAAGGAGGCAAAACAGTATGGCATAGCGCAAGAGTCTTTCCTTTCTGAGTGTCAGTTGAGTTTCCAGTCATCTTCCTAGCTTCCAGTTTG
>LPNX011186192.1:74233-100906 GCA_001517045.1 Pseudotsuga menziesii
CATACTCTTCAAATTGGATGTCTAAATGACCATGATAAATTAGAGGCTCATAAATTTTCTTTACAACTTTTGGAGGGAGAAACCAAAAAAATAAATATTCCAATTACAAAACATATAAAACTAATGGTAGATGTTGAGAAGGCGATAATTATACCAGTGACTAGCCGACTAGGTTCTCCTGACCAACTAGAGACTAGTCGACCTAGTATAGTCACATCAGTTAAGTTGATCGACCAATCAGTTAAGTAGTTGCAACTATATTACTAATTGCACGATCTATATAATAGGAGGGTGAGCCATGAGATGACAAGTTTCCATGGTTGTACATAGTGGTATGATGTTATAATAAATATACTTGTTTCTCCTATCTCCACTAATTTATCTCTTTCTCTTTCTCGTTCGCTTATGTATGTATGATCTAATGCTTGATATATATAATTGTGTATTTTGCACTATTGGTAACCTTATGTAATGTCATAGATTACAACATTGGTTATGTTGCTGGTAGTATCGACCTAGGACATGGAATGATCATGCATACATAAATGGTGTGTGAGGGATAAATGAGACAGTGGTGGAATTGAAGATTCATGAACTACATTCAAATATATGCTAGAAGGAACAAGTTAACACTCGTACATGCCAGAGAAAACTTTTTCACTGAATCTCATGAACGATTCATTGAAGTCATCCCACATGAATTAAAGAAGTATTGGATATCGTTCATGACCAAGTTGGACACTCATAATTAAATATTTTTAATGCCTAAAATCAATAATGGAGGACGATTTAATTTATATGAGTGGCTAGAAAAGATATGCGAGGCTTACTATGAAGAGCAAGCTACCTAAGAAAGAAATTTTCTCAATCAAATTCAAAGAAGATTCTATAACGAATTCCATGACAAATTTTATTTACAATTATAACCCTTCTATATAAGTTTCTAATAAAAAAAGGAGTTGGTCACATAGTTGATCCTCAACCTCTGCTAGGCCCCAGTGCAAGTTCAAATTGGGAGCATAAGTAAAAAGAATGGGAGCACTTTGTCTGTGAATGTGAGTGGGAATATTTTCTAAGCAAATGAAAATCATTAATGTTCCCACTTCCGTCACTTAGTAATAGTCAAGTTGATAATGGGGGGTCATCAACCATTTTCCAACAAATGAATAGACGACACTAGTTGAAAAAATAAGCATGATATGAATTCGAATAAAGACTCCTCTTCGACTCGATGACATTTGATGGCTGACCATAAAAAAATCTGATATGAAAAAGATTGAAAGGGAAAAGTGAAAGAAAATATGGGAGAATTTGAGGGACCATTTAAGTCCACTCCATAATAAGAGGAATATAAAGAAGGCATTTGAAAATATCAAGCAACCAAAAGTCCCACCCGTGTAAAGGGAAATTTAACTAGATGAGAAAGAGGGTGAGGTAGTGATTAGAGGATCTTTGTTGATGGAGGAAACTCCAAGAGCCTTGCATATTTATATTCTTAAATTCAATACTGTTGTCGATACACTTTCGATCCCTCTAAATCATGGCCCTACTATATGACATATTGTCTAGTGTGACTTGCGAATTAGACCTATCCAGAGTACAATATGGATTTTGTTGGAATATTGGATGATACTGAGAGAGGGGGGGTGAATCAATATTGATAACTTTTAACAATTTAAACCACTTTTTACTTATTCATTAACACACATAATAAACAAGGACACACACAACACAAATTTATCGTGAAATCCAAATTGGGTAAACCACCAATACTTCCTATTACAGCAAAATTATAATTACAATTTGTTTCTTCCTGGTACTACAGACAAGGATGGTACTACACCCTATTTACCAGCAACTACTATAAGGGGGCTACGATCCCCTGGTTTATCAGCTACTACTGAAAGGATTCTACAACACCTTGGTTTATCAGCTACTAGTAAAAAGATGCTATGCCAACCTATTTACCAACTACCACTGGAAGGAGGCTACAACCCCCTTACAGGACTGTAGCCTTCCCTAGCACCACCCTACCACCCTAGTATGTTTTTATTAAACTTCCAGAACTCTTTTCCCTTCAATCTCTGTCACAAATACTTCTTCACGTCATTGGTCTCTGCCTATTCTAGCTGCATCTACGATATGGACTACATAGACTACTTCTCTCACTCATCATTCTATCTATAAATACCATCTAACATGTTTTCGGTGAATGCATATATTCACCGTTGTGCCTTTCCATTATTAGATCGTGCCTCTTCATGAAAATTCAATTATTCATTTTAACAATTCTTTAACTCTATTTAGGTTTATTAGTAATATCTTTTCGCAACAAAATCTTAGCAGAATTGCCTCTTCGCAATGATAATTCTTCACCAGAAATTATTTTGAATTTGCCTTTTTTCGCAATGATATTTCTGCAATAGATCCTTTTTGCAACCATCTTGAGCCGTTGATCCATTTTGGACTCTTTCCTATCTGTCAATCTAACACACATATTTCCTTCCGTAATCATCTTTCCATAATTTCCTTAGCTTTCCACAATTTTTTTCTGCAACAATATTTCCGCACCGTTGATTTCTTTTACAGACTCTTCCGTGGCCATTTATCTTTACATCATATGTGGATTGCGGGTTTTCCAAATTTCTTGAAAATACTTCTGCACTTTCCTTTTTCGCAATCTTTCTTTCACACCATCGATCTCTTGTAGAGTATTTCCTGACCGTCGATCTTTTAGATCAAATGCGAATTGTAGATTGCGGGTTTTCCAGATTTCTTGAAAATACTTCCACAATTTCCTTTCCACAATATTTCTTCCGCATCGTCGATCTCTTGTGGAGTCTTTCATTACCTTCAATATTGAGTATTGCGGAACCACACTTTCCCATTTTGGATCTCCACAATTCTCTTCGAGAACTTTATTTCCACATTTCTTCTGAATCGTCGATTTCCTTATGGGTTCACTTTGACCCTCGATCTACAATAAAATGCGGATTGTAGATTGTGGATCAACCTTTTTCTGAAATGATATTTACACGATATCCTCCCCCAAATCTATTTTCGAAACTATTCTAGGCCATTTATTTCTTTGTGGATTCAATCCTAGCCATTGATCTATGATCAAATGCAGATTTTCAAATCTTCATTTTTCTTGTGCAAAAATCATTTACCACCATCGATCTTCTCAAAATCGGCTTCTACAATTTTTCTCGACTGATCTGGACTGCCCAATTTTTCACTTCACTCTAGCGTTCGGGAATGTAATTTTCCATGCATATCTATTTTGTAGATCTTATTATAGACTATTGATCTTTGTCCCTCGAATGATCTGGGTCATCCAAATATTCTTTGGCGCTTCCACTACTTGATTTGCGGATCTGTCCAGATATTCTTGGCGCTTTATACTGTTATCTTCCACTACTCACTTTGCGGATATTTCCCCTGTCATTGACCTTGTCACCGATTTTCTATTCGATTTTGTAATTCTTTTGTCTTTCACTAAGTTCACCCTGTCATGATGTTTACTGGTTATTCCTTTGTCATTGCTAAACTCCTTTGACATCAATTGACAATTCGAGTAATGGATCCTTTGTCTTTTTACTGAGTTCATCCTGCTATTATGTCTATTGGTTATCCCTTTGTCATTCCTGAACTCCTTTGGCATTGGTGACAACTATATTCTCAACATTCTCCCCATTTGGAATTGATGGAAACATCTAAACATTCTCCCCCTTTGACAACAATGAAAAAGGATAACCTAAGTGAAATTCATAGACTCCCCCTATCATTGTGCTTCGTTCTGCTACATTATTGAGTCTCTCTCAATTTACTTCAAGCAAATTCTATGCACCTTTTCTCTATGTCAACCATGCATCGATCTTTTAATTTTACCCTGATCATCTCTTGTCTTTGAGGAAGATATCTTTCAACATACTTCAACATTAGATACCAATTGCATTTTTTCTTAGATACCAATTGGAGTTTTCTGACTTTAGCTCCCCCTGAGTATATGATCCCTCCTAATATTATTTTTCAGGGTTCTCTTTAGATCATGAGAGATTTTAGAAAAGGATTCTACAATCATCACTATATCCTTCTTCCTCACCTTCATATTTATCTTCATCGGTGTATTCTTTTACATCTCCATCTTTCTTTTCCTCATAATGGATGTCATTTTGATCTATGGCACTATTATGCTCATCATCATCTTTGGAGACCTCACTGATGTTTGAAATTTGTGTTTCTTCTGAGTCTTTGTAGTCTGAATTTTTCCTCCACTTCTTCCCATGAGGTATCCTACTTACTTATCCTTTATCAGCTACCGTGTTTGTGTCTTGTTTACTTCTCAACCTTTGATCTTTTACCTTGGTTCTGCAATCAACAACCTTGTGACCAAATTTATGACAACGATAGAAATCAACATAGGAATTTCCTTTATATATAGGAAATCTTTGATCTTCATTCTTCACAACTTCCATCTTCTTCCATTGTTTCCGAGCCTCTACTAAAAAACTCTTTCTTAGTTTACATTCTTTAGCCATATGTCCAAAGTTATTACATTTGTAACACTCTATGTCATATCTTTGAAAAGGTCCAAAATGGTTATGATTTCTTTCTTTTGGTTTGTTACTAGATGCATCCTTCTTGTAATCATGAACCTTTGCATAAGCTCTGCATTTCAGGGCTTTATGACCAAAATTATTACAAGAGTAACAATGACAAAAAAAATCTATTGATATCTATTTGTCATTGGTCTCTTAGACACCTCATTAGTTTTGTCTTTGTCATGAAAGGATGGAACAAATTTCCTGCTTTCTTCCTTTTAAACAAGACTCTTTAGTGCATCAACATAGCTTCTTCTTGTTAAGTTTTTAATGGTTATATTAGATCTTATAACATTTAGCATCATTACATCATAACCATAAGCAAAAATATGACTGAAATATAGACAAGCACAACCACACAAAAGAACACAAGGATTTATCCTAGGAAACCCTCACGGGGAAGAGAACCCAACAAAACTTCCTCTGTATAAGAGGTATAAAAAGTACAAGACAAGACCCTAGACATGTGTGCCTCCCTCTAGTAGATATATATATCTCTCTCTCCTATGTGTTGTACACAAGTGAGTGTGTGTTTAAATGAGGAACACATATCCTCTATTTATGCTATTTCTGTCACATGACTTTTAACCTTACAAGTCAACCCCACTTAACTAAGTGGTCCAACATCACTTAGGAATACTCAATACAATATTATATTATATTCATTAGGGTACTATTGAACCGACTTAGAATGGAGGCTTTACCTCATGACTCTACAATGGCCAATTACAATAGTAACACCCCACATGAGGAATAATAACATCTCCCTTGGGTTACATCAGTAAAATACATTTAGAATATCCTTTGAAGTTACAATATTCAACACTTCCCCTTAATGAGAAGGCTATTCTACTGACAACATCATCATAGACTATAGGAGAATAGAGAGACAATATATGCAGCATCATCGAGGTTATACATCTATACATCATAGGAAGTTTTCAACATTCATCAGTAACTGGAACACTTACTCTTCAATGTCTTCATCTTCTTCATCACATGATCACTTGATCCTTTTGCAACAATGTTTTGACCTTTTGATCCTTCGTAGTAGCCCTTCGATCTTTTGATCCTTTGCAGTAGTACTTCGATCTTCTGATCCTTTGCAGCAACACTTTGATCTTCTGATCCTTTGCATCAGCACTTCGATCTTCTGATCCTTTGTAGCAACACTTTGATATTCTCAATCCTTTGTAGCATCACTTCGATCTTCTCGATCCTTTGGAGCATCACTTTGATCCTTTCAATCCTTTGCAACAACACTTCCATCTTTTCGATCCTTTGCATCAGCACTTGGATCCTTTCGGTCCCTTGTAACAACACTTCGATCCTTTTGATCCTTTGCAGTAGCACTTTGATCCTTTCGATCCTTTTGCAGCAACACTTTGATCTACTTGATCCTTCACTACTGTACTTTGATCTACTTGATCCTTCACTATTGTACTTTGATCTACTTGGTCCTTCACTGCTGTACTTTGATCTACTTGATCCTTCACTGCTGTACTTCTATCTACTTGATCCTTTTCTGCCATGCTACCTACAATACACATGATCTATTTGTGGGATGATCAATCCCTATCAATTTAGGACATAAGTCCAAGGATGATGCAATCCATACATGATCCAATTATGGGATGATCAATCCCTAATGACTTTAGTACATAAGTCCAAGGACGATGCAATCCTCCATCACCATGATCCATGATATCGATCAGATGAATCGTCTACAACTAAATGTAGATATTGACTGAACCTAGTGACAGCCCTATCGTCCATGAGGACTCATCGTAGACCATCCATACCACTAAGGTTAGGACCACTCACAAGTGAGTGTTACACTACGGTATCTACACTTACGTGTAGGCATACTATTCCAAGCAAGAGTATTATCTGCAGAGCAGATCTCAACAACATACAAAATGTCGGCCCATCATAGAAAATCCATACCACATAGGTTAGGACCAATCCCAAGTGAGTGTTATACTATGACATCCACGAGGACTCATCATAGAGCATCCATACACCACAGGTTAGGACCACTCCCAAGCGAGTGTTATTCTAAGGTATCTACATATGAATGTAGGAATACTCTCCATACAAGAGTATTGTCCACAGAGCAGATATTGACTGCATACAAAATGTCAGTCCTGTCATCCATGAGGACTCATCATAGAGCATCCATACCATTAAGGTTAGGACCACTCCTGAGCGAGTGTTATTATATGGCATCCACAACTGAATGTGGGTACTCTCCATGCAAGAGTAACATCTGCAAAGTAGATCTCGACCATACCAAAGTATCGGCCCTATCGTTCTTGAGGACTCATCATAGGAAATCCTCAACATGAAGGATAGGACCATTCATAAGCGAATTTTATACTACAGTACCCACAAATGAATGTGAGTACTCTCCATGCGAGAGTAACATCTGCAAGGCCATATTTAGCTAGTAAGGACCACTCTCATGAACAAAGTGTTATACCTACCATCCTTAAGAGAGGATACTGTCATCCACAAGTGAATGTCGTACCTTGTCAGCATCTTCAGGCGCACTTGGCCTATTTCATGTTGGAGCATCACTGTCATCCCATCATAAATGTTAGTCTCATCATCACTCCACATTTTATGGGAGGATCCATATTATCAACCTTCTCCCTCTTTTTCCGAGGAGGGTTCAAGTCTTCGACCTGTTCTTCCTTTATGAGGAGATTCCATATCTTCGACTTGTTCCTCCTTTTCGAAGAAGGTCCATATATTCGACTTTTTATTCCTTTCCGAAGAGAGTCTATATCTTCGACCTATTTCTCCTTTTCGAGAAGGGTCCATATCTTCGACTAGTTTATCTGTTTCAAGAAGGGTCCACATCTTCGACCTGTTTCTCCTTTCTGAGAAAGGTCAATATCTTCAACCCATTTATCCTTTCTAAGAAGGTTACATATCTTCATCATTCCTCCTTGCGAGGAAATATCTATATCAACATCACTATTCCTCCTTGCAAGGAAAGTATGCAATATCATCATCATTGTTCCTCCTTGCAAGGAAAGTATTTTCAAACTACACCAAGCTTCTCATGGAATCTTGGTCACCACATCAGCAACTTGCTCATCAATACTTACATACTGGAGTTTTATATCTCCCTTTAGTACCATATCCCATGGGATTCTATATCATCTTTATGAAACTATGGTAGTCACAAAGAATCACTGTGGTATCCAACTCCATGTCAGATAGTCTTGACATCAGTTTTTCGAAGCCATATGGATTCCCAAATAGCAAAGAAAGTTTGAATGTACTCTGCTTCAGTCGTGTCGAGAGCATCACTGGACCATTTCTTACTAAACCATGAGATCATGGTGGATCCTAGACCATAACATCCACCTGAGGTGTTCTTCCTATCTACGACACTTCCTGCCCAATCTGAATCCGTATATCCATACAATCTATAGTCATGATCTCTACAATAGTAAAGTCCCAAGTTTATCGTACCTTTTAGGTACCTCATCACATGCTTTGCAGCTATCGGGTGAACTCGTCTAGGTTTAACTAGACACTGACTCAAGGTGTTCACAACAAAACATATATCTGGCATTGTATTCATCAGATATATCAGTGACCCAATAATCTGTCTGTACTGAGTCATATCCACTAACTCTGATGTCTCATTAAACAACAGGTTCAGATTGGTGTCCATGGGTGTGGCCATGTCTTTACAATCCAACATATCAAATCTTCTTAATATTTCCACAGCATACTTTCCCTAGTTCAAAAATATTCCTTCTGATCTCTACCACACTTCCAGCCCTAGGAAATAATGCATCAATCCAAGATCTTTCATCTCTAATTCTTTAGCTAGCTTATTCTTGTGATATGTTTCTCATTTCCATTCAGAAATAAATCATCCACATATAAGAATAGTATGTCAGGTTCATCATCCATAACCTTGAGGTAAAGGTTAGGATCAACTTTACTCTTGGTAAATCCCAAGCTTATCAAGAAGCTATCTATTCTTCCATACCAAGATCTAGGAGCTTGCTTCAGTACATACATAGCCTTTTTCAACTTACATACACGAGTCACTCTGTCTTTGAAATTCAAATCCTTGTGGTTGTTCGATGTAAACCTCTTCCTCAATCATACCATTGAGGAATTCCATCTTTACATCCATTTGGTGTAGATACCATTTCATCATGGAAGCAAGTGCCATGATAGTTCTGATGGAAGTGTACCTTGCTCCTAGAGAAAATGTCTCTTCATAATTAGTTCCCTTTCTTTGAGAGAATCCTTTAGCCACAAATATTTCCTTCCATCAACAACATGTTTTATCTTGTAGATATGCTTGGAAGATACCACACTCTTTCTTTCTGGTTTAGGTACTATATCCCAAACATCATTCTTGTATTATTTCATCATTGCTTCTACCATGAGTTCATTCTGTCAGGCCATCGACATATCCCAGTCTTCCGCATTCAACCTTGAAGGTTGGAACCCACTTTACTCTTGGTAAAGCCTTAGTCCATCTGAAAGTTGTCCATCCTATAGAGCCATGTCGAACTCAGAGATATTCTATAGTCACTCTCCCTAAAGCAGAGCATCAGGCTTCCCTCTGTATTATGTACTGGAGTGACAGGTAGCATCCTTTGCTACTATGTATCCATCTCAGGTTACTAGACACCAGATCCCTTTATCTTGAACTTTGTCGAAAAAGTTTCTCTTGCACCCAACTGCGAGCTTTTTGTATTATATAGGTTTCCATATTCAACCTTTTAGAAAAGGTTAAGATATTCATCACTCTAGGTGATATTCAAGCTCCTGGATGTGCTTATCTATGGGTGCCTTCTGAGCTCGTACAAATCCTATTATGCACATGTGGTTCTTTTCTTGGTATATACTTCTACTAGGGAAGTGTGTCTGGTTAATAGAGTATGTCATGCCATAGTAAATTCTTTCTGAGACAAGCCAAAAACCTTGCTTTATATACTTTTTCTTGTAGATATAAATGGAAGACACTACAGACTTCCCTTCAGGTCTCAAAACCATATCCTAGACGTCGTTCCCCATGATCAACTGTTACTCTTTGATCATAGCTTCTTCCATATTTGGAAGGGTCTGCATTAATGAAGCCACCCAACTGTGTCACAAAACTAGAGTGTGTTCGAGGCTTCTTACTTTGGTTTCGAAGTCCCATCATACTTTTCTTCATCTTGAATTATTTCTCGTGCCTAAGATGGTCTTCATCTCTCGAGGTGGATCTATTGCTCTCTTATATTCTTCTGAAGCTATTTCTTTCCATCACGGTGTCTCTGACCCTGGGAGCTTCAGGTTCATGTTTATTGGATTGAATCTGGAATTTTCATCACTTGTTCTTCAGAACAGGTCTCATCCTCCTTTTCTTGTAGATGGTTGTACATGACCTTTCCTACAAGTCAAATGCACCAGTTGCATGTTTAGAACCATTTCATAGGACATATGCACAATGACAAATTCTTATGCATCATGCAACTATTTTAGCCAATACAACATTCATCCATATCTCACAGAAACTTTCTAGATTCTTTCCATCTCTACCATAACATCATTTATATTGTGCACTAATCCAATATGTTAGCAAAGAGGTTTCATTCTAGATAAGTAGAAATGGAGAGTTGTATAGCACCATGGGATACTTACCCATAACATGCATATTAGTAGCATACTGTCATTAATACAAACATTCTATCATGCATAATACACAAAATATACAAGAAAGAAAATTTAAATACTTATCTTTGTTTACTTTGTCTTCATCTCCTTCTATATCTATAGATTCTTCTTTGACCAATGAGATTGCTTCAATCTCATGCTTGCTTGAAAGCTTTTCTAGAATGCTGCTTCTGGTGGACCTAGGGTTTGACAGAGAAACCCTAATTTTTCAAATTAGGTATCTTTCAAATATTATTGGATATAAATATGCGCCTCCTCAAGGCGAGCTGAGAAACATACTCATTTTCCCAAAATTGTGATAAAAAATTCAAAATATTTGATGCCCTAGTTTTCTTCAATTTCTTCTACAGAATTGACTAATATTCAATTCTGCATTATCTATGAAAGAATGCTCCTGTGTGTCTAAAAATTTGTACTGAGGTATCCTGTTATGTATTCTTTCCAACACCACATGTTAGACCAGAATTGGTTTCACCAATTGGGACTTATGTGAATTTTCCCAAGGTGGCTTATTTCAGAACTGTTCAGCATAGAAAACTTGTACGAACTGACACATGTCACTGTTTCACCTTCAAGTTCTGAAACATTTACCACATAAGATACAGTCCATACCCTATATGGAAAATCTTGCAAAATTTCATTTGGACCTTTGTATCCAGAGATATAACAATTCTCCCTATGTCACCTGTTTAAGTATGAATCCTGGGAGAGGCTAGAACCTTGATTTGGAGGAATCATATATCCTATATTATAGCGAATATGAGGCTGAAACATTTACAAAGGGTACATCAGGAATGTATATTCATCCTGTAAAAGTTTTGGTTCCTGATCCTTCTCCAATATTGAGAGCGAAAGTCCCAAAATCACTAGTTTTAGTCTTTTAGGGTTTTCAAGCATGAAACCCTAACCTTTAATAGCTGTAGTTGTAGCACTATTTCAGTTGCACAAAGACTTATTTCAGGTTAGCTCTGATACCATGTTAAGTTTTTAATGGTTATATCAGATCTTATAACATTTAGCATCATTACAGCATAACCATAAGCAAAAAGATCACTGAAAGATAGATAAGCACAACCACACAAAAGAACACAAAGATTTATCCCAGGAAACCCACATGGGGAAGAAAACCCAGCAAAAATTTCTCTATATAAGATGTATAAAAAGTAAAATACAAGACCCTAGATAGGTGTTCCTGCCTCCAACAGATATATATCTCTCTCTCTCCTATGCGTTGTGCACAAGTGAGTGTGTGTTCAAATGAGGAACACATCTCCTCTATTTATACTATTTTCGTCACTTGAATTTTAACCTAACAAGTCGGCCCCACTTAACTAAGTGGTCCGACTTCAATTAGGAATACTCAATACAATATTATATTATATTCATTAGAGTACTATTGACCTGACTTACAATGGAGGCTTTACCTCATGAATCTGTGATGACCAATTACAATAGTAACACCCCGCCGGAGGAATAATAACATATCCCTTGTGTTACATCGTTAAAATACATTTAGAATATACTTTGAAGTTACAATATTCAACACTTCTATTTTGACCTTGTTTTGTTAAAGAGGAATATTCTGGCTTCCTTTTTTTGTCAGATCCTAGACAAGATTTATCACTTAATGGTCTTTGGATACCTAAGATATCATCTAAGATCCTTGAGCTGTTCTCAAAATTTGATTTGATCGATTCTTCATCAACCCCTTTTCTAAGTTGAATAATCTTTTTTTCAAGTTTTTCACAATCTTGGATTCTCTTCTTAAGCAGGGCTACTAGGTCCTCTTCAATCTTCTTGGCCTCTTCAAGCTGGTTCTTCAAGTCAATACTAATTTTATTTTTCTCTTCTTGGTACTTTGACAATTTCTCTTTCAAAACTTTGTTCATTCTTATACATTTTTCAATTTCATCAACAACAACTATGTATTGAGATTTTAGGTCCACTTCTCCTTCATTGTATGATTCCTCATCTGAAGTTACTTTCCCAATAAATATGATTTCTGCATCTTCACTTTCATTGTCACTATCTTCTTTGGAATAGAAGTTTTTCTTTTTTTTATTAAACTTGTTCTTATCCATGGTCTTGCACTTATCAAAACAAGGTTCTTCATGATCACTATCCTCTTGTTTTGGGTAAGGACACTTATTGGAAAAATTTCCAATTATTCCACAGTTAAAACATTTCAAGGGTAGCTTTCCTTTGTATTTCCCAGTACCTTTCTCAAGTTTTCCGATGAAAAGAGCTTTTTCTCTAATTGGTTCTTGTATAGGGATTTAAATGCTGCCTCTTTAATTGAAGGTTCATTCTGTCTCGTCCTCATCTCATATGCAGTGAAGATCCCATGTAGTTCATCTACTGTCATGGCATCAAGGTCATCTCGTTCTTCTAGAGTGGACACTTTTGATTATAACTTCATTGGTAATGTTCTTAGTACCTTGTTAACCACTTCTTTTTTTTAAATTTTCCTCCAAGACCTCTAATAACATTGACAACCTCGTTTACTCTTAGAAGGTATTCCCCAATATTTTCTTCTTCTTTCATTTTAAGGCTTTCAAATTGTCCTTTATATGTATGAAGACTGGATTCTTTGAATTTAGATGCCCCTTCATAGATAATATTTAACTTATCCCAATCTTGTTTGGAAGTCTTGCATCACATAAATTTTGTAAATACAGAGCTTGTCAATCCACTTAAGATAGAATTTAGGGATCTTTCATTACCCTCATATTGGTATAGTTCCAAATTGTCTGTAGGTAGGCTGTCTCCTATTTTATACTCCTTTTCAGTTTCTACCCAAAACTTCCATCCAAGGGACATTAGATGGCACTTCATTCTCACATTCCAGTATGCATAGTTTTCTCCTTTGAATAATGGAGGTCTCTTGGTGGCTAACCCTTCTTGTTGATCCATAGTGGTTTTTAAGTAGGATCTTCCTTCCAGTGGTTAAACTGTGGTGAATGAACCTTCTATGATACCAATTGTTGGACTGTTGGACAATACTGAGAGGGGGGGTGAATCAATATTGAAATTTTTTAACAATTTAAACCAATTTTAACTTATTCATTAACACACATAATCAACAAGGACACACATAGCACAAATTTATCATGGAATCCCAATTGGGTAAACCACCAATACTTCCTATTACTGCAAAATTATATTTACAGTTAGTTTCTGCTTGCTACTATAGATAAGGATGGTACTACACCCTATTTACCAACAACTACTGGAAGGAGGCTATGACCCCATAGTTTATCAGCTGCTACTGAAAGGATGCTACAACACCCTGGTTTATCAGCTACTACTGAAATGATGCTACGACACCCTATTTACCAGGTACCACTGGAAGGAGTCTACAACCCCCTTGCAGGCCTGTAGCCTGTCCTAGCACCACCCTACCACCCTAGTATGTTTTGATTAAACTTCCAGAATTCTTTTCCCTTCAATCTATGTCACAAATACTTCTTCACGTCATTGGTCTCTGCCTATTCTAGTTGCTTCTACGATTTGGATTGCAGAGACTACTTCTCTCACTCATTGTTTGGTCTATAAATACCCTCTAACAGGTTTTCGGTGAATGCATCTCTTCATTGTTGCACCTTTTCATTCTTAGATCGTGCCTCTTCATGAAAACTCAATTCTTCATTTTAACAATTCTTTAACTCTATTTAGGTTTATTAGTCATAACTTTCTGCAACAAAATATTACCAGAATTGCCTCTCCACAATGATAATTATTCACTAGAAATTCTTCCGAAATTGCCTTTTTCTGCAATGATATTTCCGTAATAGATCCTTTCTGCAACAATCCTGAGCCGTTGATACATTTCAGACTCTTTCCTGTCCTTTGATATAACACACATATTTCCTTTTGTAATCATCTTTCTGCAACAACATTTCTGCAGCATTGATTTCTTGTAGACTCTTCCTTGACCATTGATCTTTATATCAGATTTAGATTGCAGGTTTTCCAAATTTCTTGAAAATACTTCCGCAATTTCCTTTCCGTAATATTTCTTTCGCACCATCAATCTCTTGCGGAGTCTCTCCTGATCATCAATCTTTTAGATCAAATGTAGTTTGTAGATTGCAGGTTTTCCAAATTTTTTGAAAATACTTCCGTAGTTTCCTTTCCACAGTCTTTCTTCTGCACCGTCGATCCCTTGCGGAGACTTTCCTGATCGTCGATCTTGAGAATTATGGATTGCAGAATGTGGAACCACACTTTCCCATTTTGGACCTCCATAATTTTCTTCTGCAACTTTGTTTCGGCATTTCTTCTAGACCCTCGATTTCCTTGCGGGTTCACTCCGACCGTCGATCTACGATCAAATATGGATTGCAGGTCAACCTTTTTCTGAAATTATATTTACGCAATATCCTCCTGTAAATCTATTTTCGCAACTATTTTGGGACGTTGATTTCTTTGCGGATTCAATCCTAGCTGTTGATCTACGATCAAATGTAGATTTTTGAAT
The DNA here is from genome assembly GCA_001517045.1 of Pseudotsuga menziesii. Taxonomy (NCBI): domain Eukaryota; kingdom Viridiplantae; phylum Streptophyta; class Pinopsida; order Pinales; family Pinaceae; genus Pseudotsuga; species Pseudotsuga menziesii. The sequence goes on from LPNX011186192.1 coordinate 89,018, forward strand.
CTTCATTTTTCTTGTGTGGAAATCATTTACCATCATCGATCTTCTCAAAATCGGCTTTCGCAATTTCTCTTGACTAATCTAGACCGTCCAATTTTTAACTTCACTCTAGCGTTCGAGAATGTTATTTTCCACGCATATATATTTTTTGGATCTTATTATAGACCATTGATCTTTGTCTCTCGAATGATCTGGTCCGTCCAAATATCCTTTGGCGCTTCCACTGCTTGATTTGCGGATCCATCCAAATCTTCTTGGCGCTCCAGACTATTATCTACCACTGCTTGCTTTACATATCTTTCCCTTGTCATCGACCCTGTCACTGATTTTCTATTCAATTTTTTAATTCCTGTGCCTTTCACTAAGTTCTACTTGTCATCATGTTTACTGGTTATTCCCTTTTCATTGCCGAACGCCTTTGACATCAATTGACAATCCATGTAATGGATCCTTTGTCTTTTACTGAGTTCATCCTGCTATTATGTCTATTGGTTATCCATTTGTCATTCATGAACTCCTTTGGCATCAATGATAACTATATTCTCAACACATTTGACTAGATAACTATAGACAAATTGCACATCAACTGATGATCAAAATACCATATCATAGAAACAAGATCACCTTCACACCAGAATTTGGAAGACATGGATTTAATTTATTCTATTCAAAGCACGTGGAGGTACACCCCTTCCGGTAACATTAGTAATTGAAGCATGTATCCCATTGGAGACCTAAACTATTGGTGAATATTTTGTAGAAGAAGTTAGGTCATATTGGTTTAAAAATCACTGACCAAAAGTAAGTGAGGAAACTCAACATAAACAAGTAAGTTTCTCCATAGTTTCTCATTCATCTCTAGTAAGTAATAAAACACAAAATATAATTTTTTTTTAAGTGGCATATCATCAACCAATTCATACCCCTATTTATGAGGGAGATGAATATCACAATAAACATTGGTTTGTTTGTGAAACCATTTGGCAAGATAACCTTATTGATGATGAGAATCAACAGATTGTATAGTTTGCAGGTGGTCTTCAGAAAAGAGAACTCACATGGTACATGAACTTTATTGAATATGGAGAAAAAATGAAGCAAGAGATCATAGAAAAGTTTCTAGACTTCTTTAAGATGCAGGATAGAGGGAATTTAGTTGGACACAAACTAAAATAAATTACTTCAGGACTAGGTAAATCAGTGTATGAATATGATAGAAGATATAAAGACATGCTTAGCCAAATGTCATCCAAAATGGATCAAACAATCATGATCCAATTCTTTGTTGTAGGTCTACAACTAAGAATTAAAACTCCCCTGCTCTTGCTCAAATTTACAACATATGATCATGATTTAAAGAAATATTTAAAATTTGAATAAAATACAAACTTCTTAGTTGGTCTTGCCGACAAAAAACTTGAAGAAAATATAGAAATAATGCAGTGGTTTCTTTAACAACTTGCTTTACGGAACAACAAATTTTTGTGCATGACTTAGTCATCATAAGGTCACACTAAAGAAAATTGTCAATATGGCAACAAGTGACAATTTCAATATGGAAAAATAACATTCCACGAAGAAATAAGACATTTCCTAGAGGAAAGGAGATTAGTACAAGAATAACCAATACTCTTTCCTAAAGAAAGACGACCAATTATTTTTTGAATTGCTTAAACAAGATACTACTACAACATATGTGAAAGGGTTGAGGCTCATCCAATAGTCGAGGGTCCTTAATACGTAGACAGTGTTAAAACCAAATGGTGTGGCATGTGTTGAAATGCACAAAACATCACTATAGAGTGTGTAAAGAATCTCAAGAGTAAGAATAATTACCAGATAGTCTATGAAGCACAGACCATCAATTAGAATGATTAAAGAGGTTGAGACTTTAGATAGAATGACTAGCGTAACAATGGATATAATTGATGAGGTAGCTACAATGGTCATGGAAGATATAATAATAACATAGGAAACCACTCTTTCAGTAGAGGAAAACCTCATTACTATATCTGTTTCAGTGAAGAACACGTGTGTCCCGACTGTCCCTGGAAAGACAAGATGAACCTCAAGTTTTGTATGAACCTCAAGTTTTGTACAAAATGTGGGGTGGGGAAGCATAGTATAGAAGAATTCCTCATCATGATCAAGAGTCTCAACAATAAAAATAATATCAATCTCTTCTCTGGTGTCCCAAGACAATGTATGAGAATTGGAGATGACAATCCTCAAATTACAAAGATTCAAAGTATGCAATATACATATCCAAATCTGCACAACCAGAGACAAATATTTAATAATACCACATTTGTTTTTAAGAGATGGCACATGAAGAAGATAATGCACAATGTAAGAACAAAACTCTCAATGAATTGTTGTAACTCCTCACAAAAGAAGAAACAATTGCAAGGCGTATTGATCTAATGTATATCATAAGGAATAATAGTAATGAATTTTTTTCCAATAATATTTGTCATATTAATAAAAAAAATGGACATTGACCTACTAGTTGACTTGGAATTCGAGGGATATTGCATCTTGCAAGTTTTCCTCAACTTCGATTAACAATCTAACATAATGACTAGATTGACTTTGGAGAGGCTGGGACGACCACAGCTATTGGATTCAAGCACCTGTCTTAAGATCACCAACCGGGGTCTAATAGAAACTATTGAATTTTGGAAAAATGTCAACACTACAATCATGGGAATCCACACACAAATTGACTTCAAAATAATCGACCCAAAATAAATATCTAAATTGTTCCTTGCATTAGTCAATCATCCACGAGAAGAAAAATGAAAGGATCCATATCTCTCAAAAAAGAGAAATTAAAATTTAAAGGTGATAGCAAAAAGGTTATTGTACCGATCTATCCATCCCAAAAGAAACCTTGGGTAGATCTAGATGACAATGATGCAAACATAAGAAAAATATACCAATTTATGCAAAACAATGAATATTCAATTGAACCAAATGTATATGGGGAGATTCACTTAGGATCACCCATGTCAGTTGAACAAAACTATGATTCTAAACTCTATGACTATTGGATGGAAAATTATGAAGAATACACAATAGAATGATGGACAGTCGAAGTCATCATGTGTCAAACAATACAAAAATGCTTCACAATATCTATAATTCCAAAAATATTTGAAAAGAAAACAAGAGAATATTTGACTCTTGTGTTGAAAAAAAATGAACCAAATAATCTACCTTCCCTTCGGTACAAGGAACATGATTCTCCATTGACTCATGCCAAAGAAGTTTCTAAAAATGTTAGTGAGAATGGCCAACTATAGAGCTTAGCAATACATTCACTGGTCAAGTGGCTAGATTGTGCGATACCCATTAGTTGCACATGCATACTTGGATGACTATTTAACATATTGCATTGAATGGTTCGACGAAAATGATTTAACATCCCAACAAATATTCAAAAACTCATTCAAGGTTTAGACCCTGTCATGCACATCGAAAACTATGAAAAATAATTGAAAATACTTGGTTACTAGGATGAAAGAGTATGGTCGCATTTGCTCCCAAGTATGCTAGACGACCTACCTAACAAATGGTATAAAATGGAATAAGTAAGGGGATAAATTTTCAATTGGTTATCTCTGAAGGAAATTTTAATCAAATATTTCTCATTCTCCCTTGTAGAAGAATGCCTACGAGAAGTAATACAAGAAATATAACAATTCATTAAACCAATGGAATGACCAATCGATGCAATCGAAACAACTTTTCAACCTAGTTTATATTGTAATATAATCATGACTACTCAAAATCATTTAGCTCATCTTTCGACTTGAATAGACTAAGAGAATGAGGACACACTTGGGAAAAGATTTAAAAGGAAAATGACCATCCCCGTATAACCCATTTGGTGAAAACTGTCTTGAAAATTTATACTAAAGATAAAGAGGATGATGATGAGTGAAAATATTTACCCATTTCTTTCATACATTTCAAGGAACAAGAGCAACCAATTGATGAATCAAAACCACCAAAAGGGATGGATGCGGAAATAAAAATGAAAGAACTCAACATATCTACTGAAGGAATACCCAAAATGGAAAAAATAGGTGACAACTGGTTGCAGCAACATACTACATAAATAGAAAAACTCCTTAAGGATTATGAAGAAATTTTTTCTATATATTACAAAGACTTGAAAGGCTTGGTCCAAGAAATGGTAGAGATGAAAAATGAAATAATTCCCAACACCAAAGCCGTAAAAAAATGACCATACAAAATAACTCACAAGTATAAGGAGATAGTTAAGAAAGAAATCAAGATTATTCTTAATGTTAGAATAATTTAACTTGTTGATGCATCAGAGTGGGCCATCCCTATGGTCATGCAACCAAAGAAACATGATCCTAAGATACTATAGATTTGAATTGACTTCATAGGTCTGAATAAAGTAACCCTCACATATCTATTCCTGATGCCTTTTGCCGATGAAATTATTAATGAAGTTCTCAAGCATGAATGTTATTCTTTCACAAATGGATTATCTAGTTATAACCAAATCCCTATAGAAAAGGAATATCAACACAAAACCACATTTGTTTGTAAATTAGAATCATTTCCATACAAGGTTATGCCTTTTGGACTGAATAATGCACCGGTTGTCTTATCCAAGATCATTATAAACACTTTCTAGGAGTTTTTGTACAAAATAATGGTTGTTTATTTTGACAATTGGACCATTTATACTTTGCTAAAATACCACATACAGTAGTTTCGAGTGACTTTAGAAATATCCCAACAAATCTAGTCGTCGTTAAATATAGATAAACATATTTTTTCCATGCCCATAGGAGTATTGTTGGGCCATGTCATTTGTAAAGAAGTCATAAAAGTTTACCTAGAAAAAATTAAAGTTATACTTGATTTGAAACCTCTAGTGAATCCCAAGTAAGTTAGGATTTTTTTGGGACATATGGGGTATTACAACAAGTTTACCATACATTAGTTTGATATGCCTTTTATTTTATAAGAATTACTTAGATTGAATGTTAAATTCATATGCACTCCAAAATGTGAAAAATCATTTGAGATCCTCAAAATAAAATTAGTTGAAGCCCCAATACTTAAATTCCCAGACTAGTAAAATAAGTTACATATTCATATATACGTGTTTGGTAATGCAATTAGAGAAATACTCACCCATCTTGAAGATGACAGACTTAATTACCCAAATTCATACACTAGTAAAAAATTAAATAAAGCATAAAGGAATTACTCAACAACTGAACACGAAGGCTTGGGAGTGATCTTTGCACTACAAAAGTATTGAAAATACTTACTATCTAATCCATTCATATTCTTCATATAAAATTGAGAGATTAAATATATAGTTAAAAAACTACTACATCATGTCAGATACGTTGTTGGCTCCTCTTATTATAAGAGTTTGAATTTGAATTATTAATTTGACCAGGTAAGTCAAATGTGGGACTCAACCACCTATATCACATAGAAACTAGAAAAGAATCTATTGGAATAGACGATGGGTTACATGATGCTCACATTTTCTAAATCGAAGATTTCTTGATTGAGTTAGCAGACATCATGGAATTTTTGCAAGAAGAGCAAGCTCCAACAGGGACCTCGGAGAAGAAGAAACAAATCATAGCAAAGAAAGCAACACCTTATACATTAATGAATTTGTATCTATATAAACTAGGCTTCACCAACATTCTTCATTGGTATACACTCGAGCATGGGTGAGAAGATATTATTGAAGAATAACATTCTGACCTAGCAAGTGGACATTTTCAGGCCAACATAAATGCTATATAATCCTACAATATCATCTATGGTGGCCTTCGTTAAATAAAGGCTACAAAGCATATGTTAACAAATGTGATAAATTCCAGTGTATAGGTCGACTAATACGACAACATGAAATGTCATTCATATTTATCAACCCTAGTCTTACATTTGAAATCTAGGAAATCAACTTTATTGGACCTTTTCCATAAACTTGCCATCAGATAGGCACAATATATATTATTACTTCTATTGAATATGTTACTAAATGGGTTGAGGCAGAACTGGTCAAATCTTGCACTAGTGAAGTTGTAGCTAGGTTCATCTATGAAACCATCATTACAAGATTCGACTGTTTGCTTACATTAATAAATTATAGGAGAACACACTTGATTGACAAAACCATAGATGTTCTCCTTAAATAATTTAGGATTGTTCATCATAAAAGTTTATCATATCACCCATGATCGAATGATGTGGTCAATTCATTTAATAAATTGTGTCTAAAGGTCTTACAAAACATGCAGTATTGACAAGGATGACTGGGATGATAAAATACCTATAATACTATGGGCATACCAGACATCATACAAATGATCAACACGTCAGACACCATTTAAATTAGTACGTGGACAAGAGGGAACAATCTTTCTACACTTCAAACAACAAGCTCCATATATTGCTCAAGTCCCACATCTAGGTACTATATAGGCTACAAAAGACAAAATGTTTGAACTACAAAAATTGGATGAACAAAGAATTATTTCCATCCATCACCAGAAAGTTCAAAATCAACAACAAAAAGTAGAGCATGAATGGAACATCAAAAAGAAGGATATATCAGTTAGAGACTTCCTGCCATGAAGAGTCTTCCATGACCACGTTACAAATGAAAATACATAGAATAAAGAAAAAAAGAATTGAAGAATAAAATTTGGAAAAACAATCTGTAGGAATGAAGGAATGGGGAATTTGGGACAATCATTGGATAGAGGACACCGACATACTCGTTATTGAAAAGATACGTGGTTACTTGAATGCAATCTTGATAGGCCCCTTCAGAACCTTAAGGACGTCATAGAAAAATTCATCATTAGTAGATACCATAATGAAAAAATATGGATATATGAGCACATTCCGATCACTGATTCACACATTTATCAATTTACTAGATTATCAAGTAAAGGACCACCAATACCAATCATGACCAAACCATAACCGCCAGTGGAAGAATTCATATCGTCCCTAGAAGGTAAAAATTCAAAGGGACTTATTATCAGTAAAGTAATGTATGAATCAATTAAATGGGTTGTATTCATAGTATCATTTTGTCTAAGAAACTCAGGTCGACAATTTGACTTGAGACTCGAAATTCTAGGAGAAATTAAGTAGGTTGTGTGCGAAAAATTATTCAATTGGGCTGACCATTTGGCACAATCGGTCAAGACCAACTATGATAAATGATAATAATATGGACAATCAATCATATTCCCATCATTAATTATCTAGATAGTAATGGAAAATATCACTCCATTTCGTTAAGCATAGTTCACCAACTCTCATCTTTTAGTGATGAAGAAATTCCAAATATTTGTTGGGAAGGGACCATCTTATAACACAACAAAATAAAAAATCTACTTGGAAAACCAGTTCTAGGTAGTAAAAACCAAGTGTGACCCTTGGAGAGTACCCCAACATATTCATCATATTATGCTCTAGGGAGCACATATTGAACTTTTCTTTGAACATACAAAAGCATGGTACATGCAACGTGCATCAAGAACTGCACATGAGTTCAACTATTATCGCAATGTTCCTAAACTATCTATTGATTTGTATAGGAAAATAAATACCAAGATACCTATACTGACCATAGCTAAGTCTCAATATTGGTACATCATTTGAGCCACTGACAGATGGAGAACAAGAAGACCAAAGGGAAACAACATTGTACATAACCACATTTGGCCCATATGATGAGCCAAAACATCCACTAGCAATTTTACCCTCAACTAGTCAAAGCAAAGAACAAGTCATCAAACACTCATGAGAGACGATCAAGGATGATGAAAAAGAACCACTCATTAAACAATTCCCCATTATAAAATTTGACAAGACCTAACTCAAGAAAAAATTTGACGAAGCCACTAAACAAATATGCATCGCTCAATGCAATCTCAAAGGAAAATATACCAGATAGTACTCAAATAAAACAAAGAAATTAATATTGGAAATAATAGACTATGACCTCAACGAACTAAGGGAACAATCCAAACACATTATACTATAGGTTGTAAAGAATAAATTCACCATATATATTCAAATTTAGAATGATTCTGAGCAGAAGTGACCAACATTGTCGACCACTCAAAATACTTCTACGGTATTGTTCCTCCCACCTTCAAAGAAACTCAAAATAACTCAAACTTTGAATGCAGAAGACCTAGTCACTGTGTCAGAGAGTATGTTCCACCATCTCTAGCTCGACTGGAAGAAGAAAATCAAGAGATACCAACATCATACTAAGATCCCGTAGCTTTGGCACCTATTTTAACCAATTCATTACTAATTCTTCACAATGTATACCTCATCTCACAAAACTTTCTACAACACCACTAGTCTACTAGTTATTTAGTCTACTAGTGTCTTCATCCCCTAATTCAAAGTCACCATAGAAACAACTACTTCCTTCAATCAAACCTTTCATTAAACCCTCCATTCCTCCTTTGACCACTATCAAAGTCCCTCCTCAAATTTCTTCCCAAGAAACCTTGGTAGTAACCCATACAACAGGATAAATAGTTGCCACTAATCCAATCACCACACTAATGACAATCCAAGTGCCACATCCTGAAGCCATCATTTTGCCAACTAAATCAACGATTACTTCCTTATCAGTATCCTTACCATTTCCCCCACATAGAGAAACTTCATTGACTTCATTGATACCTCTTTAGATTTCCATAGCTTTGACTGTTGTCGTGACTTTATTGGGCCCCCAACAACCCCGCTTAATTTTTTTTGCAAAATTTTTTGGGGCCCATTTTCATTTAAAAAATACTTTTCTTTTTCTTGTTTCCTTTTGATTTGATTTGATTTTGTAGGTGATTTCATGGCTTCCTTTCCTAGATCCTTCACTTTTTTTCACTGCTTTGGCTTGGCCTTGTATTTTTTACACTGCTTTGGCTTGGATTTTATGAGATTTAGTACAAATTTTAACTAATATCATAACTAATATATACTATATAATTAATATAAAATAGTAACAAATAACATAATTAATATTAATGTATAATAATATATAATACTATAAGTAATATTTAATAGTAATCAATATTAAAACTAATATATCCCCGGATGCAGGCGACACACGAGGGATTCACATGGGCCACCTGTTGCTCAAGACGCGTGTTTTTGGCATGGCAAATTGGGTAGATGACAACATGGTAGACTTAAATTCCCAGGATAGCAAGCTTCCTGCCAACCTCGCAAGCAGTTGGGACGTCCAATCGAACCTTGGCCGTAACGCAGAAGAGTTAATACCTGTGACTGTTTGTTCATTGTTCTATGAAGTCAATATTTGACATCATGGAGCTTGCTAACCTCCATTCTCCCGCCCTGCTTGTCTTAATGCTTCTGCTAATCGTTTCTTCCTCCGACATCCTACTAGGAAATTTGAAGGTGAAAATTCCAAGGAAATGCAACATTCTGCGAAGAGGCAATGCAGGTCGTGGAGGTGGATGCCATAAGGTGAACCTCAGAGCTACTTACAGATATGTGATGCAGGTCTCCATTCCTATTAGATGCATGATTGATGATTGGGAATCTAAGGTGGTTTCTGAACATTTAGTCTCTGGAAGAAATAGTGGAAAAATAAATCACTACTGGATGGTTAAAAACATGATGGGCATGTTGATGGAAAAACTAACGACCAAGTGGAATTACACTAGGGACATGGCGCAGAGCATGTGTACCTGTCTCAACCAGACCGATGCGTAGTTGAGCACCTTAGAAGCGAATTTCAACTAGCATCACTATACGGTTTTTTATAGTGAGGATAATGCGGAAGGTGGTGGCAACATGGACCAGTAGGGGACGAGTGGTGAGACCTCTGTAGCTGAGAGAAAAACCAATGTTCTGGTGAAAGAGCACATGGAGAACACTAGAATCATGATGCCGATAAAGCGCGGTCGTGAGGCTCCAAACAATGCCATTGCTACTCAACCTCTTCAGGAGCTGCAACCTACTGCCCAGTTGAATCGTGAGGACAAGTATGGACCCTGCCTGATCCTAGAGGAGACGTCGAAGTTCTTTGCTAGTGATGCTACACCCTAGACGTTCCACCACCATCCCTGGTTCCCTCTATGACTCATAGATTTTCTAGATCTCTATGTTTTTAAAATGTGTAAATTTCATGTCTGTCCATAGTCATTTTCTAATTTGTAATATGTCAGTCAACGTGTATAAATTTCATGTATGTCCATAGTCAATTTCTAATTTGTAAGAGCATACTTTTCTATTTTTCAGAAAACCCAACCTGAACTCTAATGTTTTTGATAGAATATTCGGGTGGCCTCATAGTTTAAGGCTCCTGTAGCAAGATTTTGATGTTCTGTACTCTTTTTTCTTCTTCTATGTTAATATGAATTTCTACTGCTGCTTACAAAAAAGGATAAAACATATATATAACAATGAAAAGTTGGGCCCTATAACTTTTAAGATCAAACTATGTATTAAATTTATTTCCTTCTTTTGGGTGAAGACACTACATAGAACTTTGTCCTCATAAATTTATTTTAATATAAAATATATATCTAATGTAGCTTTGATAAAAGTGAAATAACCCTGAGAAGCTTCGATAAATGTGAAATAGTATACAAAATTGCTTACATGGATTTTTTTAACATTTTCCTTAGGAGGCCCATTTTTCATCTAAATTTTGTCTAGTTTTATTGGTTCCATTGTCTAAGAGATCTAGGAGACCGTTCCAATCGACAAGCTTTACTCTTGTAATGTTCCCAAATTTGGCCATGGACAACAATTGCCTAAGTGACCTAGACTTTCTCATGTTTATTCACCTAGGGGGTGATTTGGGCTGAGTATTTGCTAATCCTAAGGTCTAAGTTAGAAACAAGGAAACAATATTATATATTGGACTAGGAAAATGCATTATGGAGATGGTGAACCTTAATGTATTCATCAAACAAGTGAAAATTTACATGTGGTAGAATTATTGAAGAAAATGATAAGGTTTGGAATAATCATTGGTTGAAATTTCCAAGGAAGTGCAACTCTTATTAGTGTAAACAAGTATATTATGCTACAAGTTCATTAATGAGACAAGGAAGTGGATATGAGACACATAAATTATTATTTTCCCCAAAATAATATTCATGCACATCCAAATCGAATTGTTGCAAGGCCATGCAATAATTGGGTCAAAACCACTAAGGAAAAATCAATTAACATGCCAGAGGACCCACTCTCTCATAAATAATGAATTATTATTCTTTTCTTTAATATTATGAGATACTATTGACCAAATGGGGGTGCCCATGAAGTTATTTGAAAAGAAAAAGTGGACAAACTTGTTTCCATAAATTAGGGAATCTAGTGGACAACACTTGAAAGAATTGGACAAAATCCAATTTTACTCCTTAAAATGGGGGACGAGTTGTTTTAGGAAGTTGGTGGGAATTTTGAATGAGGATGAGGATCACTAATGCACCACTAATTACCCAGTGCATGGTTTTGGATGTTCCATGTATATTTCCATGGTATTGACTAAGTGGACAAACTAGTATTGTCACTGGTTTTCTTCAGTCCATGGTTTTGGTACATGGGTTTGGGGGGAAAGAGGAAATCTTAAAAGAGATGGCAATGCTTAGCATAGGGGATATTATGTATTTTTTGAATTTATATTAATTTGCTTATGCTTCTCATTGCTTGGGTGATGTGCCCCTTGCATACCATTAGGGAGATGGGCCCCTATGTTACATGTAACTACATTAGAGGAATTTTGGGGTCTAAAATGGGCCTCCTAAGGAAAATAATAAAATAATAGTTAAAATAATAAAATAATATTAATTAATTTTGGAGGAAGAA
>LPNX011186192.1:101024-122666 GCA_001517045.1 Pseudotsuga menziesii
TGGAGTGACTTAGCCATTTCAATTGGTGAATGAGGAGTGGAAATATTGTCCATTCATTGATATTATTGCATCTATTTAATCGTGTTCCCAATGTGTGGTTTATTGCACTTGAATTTTTCAGTCATTTCCTGTGTGTTGTGGCAAGTTTTGTTAGAGGTGTGGGTTTGTAGTAGTGTTTGTAGTTGGGGGTTGATGTCATTTGTACCATGTATGATGTTATGTACATACACTGATGTAATTACAAAAATTCAATAAAAAATTAGAGTTTTTATCTTGTCTCTACTATCTATCTCTTCACTTTCAATATTTGTTCTCCTATGCTCATTGTGTTGCAAATTTCACTAGCTTTCATTGTTTAAGCAATATATTAACTTCTGGGATTCCAAATAATGATTTGTAAGTTGTTACAGGTAGGTGAGATAGTATGGGGTCTGTTAGCACCCTATAATTTTCCTATGGTTTCTGTAGGAAGTCATAGGGGTAACCATTTCAAACCAGCTTTAGATTGCATTATAGCCAATGCAGTCAGAGAGGGCTCTCTCTTGTCATGGTATCGGTCACATATACATTTAGCTTTAAACAAGCATGCATAAGGAAATATTTATATGGGTAACAGAGTGATTCATGAAATAGAATATTGAAAGATAAACAAATATCAAAACCATTGGGTGATGGAGTCACATTCTGAAAAATTCAAGGGCATTGCAATAGATAATAAACATTGATTTCTCTCCTATATTATGAGGCAAAGTAAGTGCAGCATTCAGCGAAATATCTTTAAGTGATGGTAGTAGAAAAGAGAGAATCCCAACACGACAAGGCGTACCTATCGATGGATTAATCCCTTGCAACGCCTTTAGCAGAATAACAAAATGAGGGAACCAACTGAAACAGAGCACCTATCAATGGATGAATTCTACCACAGCTATTACAAATCACATTACAAATACGATTTTTTGATGCATGAACACTTAACTGAGAGCAAATTCCTGCATACTAATCTACAAATGTATTGGAATAAATAACACATATGTAAATGCATAAATAGAGAACACACACAGAACACAAACACCGTGATGAATCTCATAACCGCAGAGAAATATACTCATTACTGCTCCCAAAAATTGTTTACAGAGCTACAATACGGGCGTTGAGGCCTCAAAAATGAAAATCAATCCATCCTCTTGTGAGGAGGTTTTATTTATCGTGCAAACTTTGCCCCGGGATACGTCTTGAAATAGGGTATAAAAAATGGTTACAAAATATGGGATTAACCCGAAACAATCATATCGAATCCTAACAACCACCTAAGGTGGTAGACTCAACATGATTTTATTTCCAGAATAGGCAATGTGATATATTGCGCACGATGGACTAGAATGGTACCACAACGTTCAAACGTAGGCTAGCTTGTTTTGATAGTGACGTTTTGGCACTAATGGTTTTAATTCTACTGGTGCATGCTCCCTTGTCGTACCGACTAAAATGGTTCCATAACCTCTTATGATTCTGACCTTCTTGTTCACTTTGTGGTTGATGACTTGCTCTACCTGTGTTCTAAGATGGCGTGAAGTTTTATGTTCTCTCTGCGTTTGGCAATTTTGTCTCCTGGAAACACCTTTAATTACAAAGGTCAAGGTAGGCTGCCTTGTTTTCGACCGTAACAAGCCCCAGATGGTTTGTCATTCTTGTGCTTCTCTCCTCCTAGGAGTAGGGTCTTCTCAACAGAACGATTCCTCCATGAGTTCATCACCTCCTAGATAAAGTTAGCAAGTGGAATTCACAAAATTGATGATGGAGGCGCTAGGTGCACCCTTCTCCTATACCAGAATTCCCTCCAACTGACCGCTTCCAGTGGTGGACACCACACATTGTGATTATGGAGACAATGATCACATTCGGAGGCCTTGGCGGGGTACCCATCTGGTTGGATACCCCAGGCATTGCTTCCACGGGGGTGTTTCATTTTGATAGGACAAAATTGTCCTCACCACCCTCATAAGGTCGTTCTAATGTGATGAACATCCTTCTATCGATCTCATTGGTGTTGGAGGACCCTTCTAATGTAATGAACATCTCTACCTCGATGGATGGAACTGCTGCAATGCAATGGTTTGGAAACGATTGAAGTCCCCTGACATGCCCAAAAACTGGAAGGACGTAATGAACCACATGTACCTCAAGCAGACTAATCATTGTAAGCCTAGTAGCAGGGCCCTTAGGCTTCCTATAAGAACAACAATCTGTCATCCTTGTTCTCCACCAATATTTGCTCAATTCGTCTCTCTGGTAAAGACCAGATGGTGGCGTTATAATGAGCTGGATGAAGGATCTTGGTAAGGGTCTGCCATCCCCTCTCAGGTGCCATCGTCGAGTGATATTATGACACATGAATGGTCACATGGGCCTTCTCTCGTATTTCTTATGTGGAAGCACCAACTGCGCCACCTCCCTTATTGTGATCTAATGGCATCATTTGTGGAAATGACCTTCAACCTCTCTTGTAATCATCCTTAGGAGATCTCATTGTGGGTGGATTTGACGTTGGTCACTTCATTGATCCATCGATATGCCCAGATTTTCAGTTCCTTACTTTCTTTTAATATGGCGTGTACAGTCACTCACACCCTCTGTCAACTAACCATTTGGCGCTCATCCTTATTACACGTGTTAGAAAACGGATCTTGAGGTCTCGGGATAAGGCTTGTGCCATCGCTACTACCCATCCCATCCTTTGTTTCCAACCCCTTCTCCTCCTTATCTCCCCTAGCACCTTAGAGCCTCAAAACAAACCCTGGCTGCAGATTTCCTCTATGCTAGATCTCGACCGTTCGATTAAGGTGGCCCCAGTCCCACTTCGTGATCCGCCTACTGGTTAAATTCTACACATATCCATATTGCGAGATAGATCAAGGCCGTCGGTTGCTTCCCTAGCCAAATCTCCACCATGATTGGTGAGTGGCCCTACATGATTTTGCATTGCCTCCTTCCCTTATTCGCCGCCCTCCTTCCCACTGCGAAGGCCTCCAGGGCCATTGGTTTCCTCCTCGCCAAATCACGATTGTTCAAGAACGTGGGGCCTTCCTCCAATTTGTGACCATCCTCTTCTTTATTTACCGTGTAATTCAGGATGATGAAAGAGGTTCTCCATCGTGGATATTTCTGAGTGGTAGATCTTGTTCGTTTAAGCCGTGTGGTCCTTCTTGGATGTCAAGACCTCGACGCCCCCTTCACCTACCTAGTTTCTTTTGCAGCGCCAGCCCCCTCAGGACCGTCATTTGATCCTGATCCTGCCCTCTCCAACTTAAGTGACATGGGATCACTCGTTTCCTAGCATGGGTTCAGGGTAGGTCTCTCGATCCACCTTGAAGTCGTCCAACCTAGAATGCCTTCACCTATACCCCCTTTAGTAAGCTAATTACTGTGGGTGCCAGCTCCAAAATATTAGCATAAGTGCTAACAACGGCTCCAACTCAGGGATGATATACTCCCTGCGAGGTAGCAAAGAACCAGCGTAGATCACGTGCTTGATCCATTTGGCCAACTTGAGGTCATCCTATGAAACTTTCCAGCGTCTTCTGAAAACAAAATCTGAATATATGATAATAAATCGAAATAATTACTCGAATGAAATGAAATGCTTGCCATGCCAAGCTTATTCATTCCTAGTTACCCTACTTTACATGAGATTACTTCCTAGTCAAGTGACTTCTGACTTCCAGTGAAGCCAATCAAGCAGGTGATTTTGTTTGCGAGCTCTTCCCTCCTGCTTTATCAAGGATGGTAAAGCGAAGCGGAATAGTAGGGGGCTATTTTTTAACCTCTGGTTTTTTCCATGCATAATTGTCCTATCATTCCAATCGCACAACTTCTCCATAGGTGTGGCCATTGGGTCATGACAGCCCTTCTTAAATATTGCTATACATTTCTCATGACCAAGATGCTCCATGTACTTAGCCACTGGATCATAAAACCCATGACTATCCTGAACTTCTCCTGGTGTTTGATGCTTTAGTTGCGACTTCCCTGGTTGTAAATTCCCCTACATACTATTCAACTGTTCTTCAAAACACCTATACAATGGAAATTCATGACCACTTGAACCCGAGACCTCAGTTGCCTCCTCCTAAAATCCAGAAACCACGCCCTGTTCTTCCTTATGCATTTCATAGGGAATGTTTTCAGGAAAATCTGGTGAACTGCGCTCTTCTTGACATAGGTATTCTGTATTGGAAGAGAAGGAAGAAATAATCCACTTGGGACCTTCATACTCTGAGTAGTTGTCCTCACACTCTTCATACAGTGGAGGACTAAAAACCTTCTCAAAATCCCCACAAACAGGGCTTGCAAAATGAAGGCTATTTTCTTCAAAAAACAAATTGTAATACTCCTCATGTATGGGCCCGGATTGCTTGTATGTGTGCTCATAAAAAGAAAAACTAGGATGCACAACAGATTTCATTTTTTCACTTCCCCTATCGTTCATTTTAAACAATTCCACGACCTCGTTCCTAACCTCCATTTTCTGCACTTGATTAGAAATTTTTAACCTCTGTTTCAGAAAATCAAATGAGGCAAATCACAAGGGCAGGCAGTGTCACATGCCCCAATTTTGCAAAAACAATTTTATATTATTTGAGGACAATATGTTAAATTTTATGCTAAGTTGTAATTGATGACTCAGCAGGGTCAAGGATATTTAATGTAAATTCTGAATATTTTATTTATAAATAAATAAACGAGGAGACAACCGCTTAGGATAGCTGTTAAAAGAGTGTTCACTGGTCAAATTAGTGGAGGAGACTGGGTGGAGAGCAAACTAACATGTGGTAGCATCCTCAAACCACTTCCAACTATTGCAGGTGGCAACCTCCCTACATTTGGGGTCATGATTCCCCAAGAAAGTGGAATCAGATCAGGTGGCTCAATTAATGAAAATTGACCCAAAAGACCTAGGCAATATTTATAAAAATTCCCATTGAAGAGAGCTGAGGCTACTCATTCTAGAGAAGTGATCATTCAGGTTGAATGAATGTACTTCAGAGAAATTCAATGGAAGGGAAATCTGGAAAGTGTTTGAGGGGATAACTGCTGATTGATCTAGTTGCAGCTTTTAAGTTGAAGATCATACTGCTGAGAGCAGAGTATTTTATTGAGATAATGAACCAGTCAGTTGACAGAGGGTTCTACTGTTTGCATTCTCCACCAGTTCTTAGCCAAGAATACCAGGAACAGGCTCGGGGGTCCTGAGGAAGCTTTGTTTGAGCGCTCTCCAGGAGATTGGTAGGGATGAACGACCTCCTAACACTGTCGTCGTCTATCCTAAATAGGTTCTATGTTATTTTGTTTTACTATGTTAGTTAAATAAATCTTAGTTTGACTGGTATATGAATGTTAAAGTTCAGTTTGTGAAATGTTAGAATTATGATTCTTATTAGATTGTTTAAGAAATGAAGTTGATTTAGAAAAGTAATGTATTAGAAAGAAAATAAAATTTCTAGATTGTGTTTTTCCACACCTGGAAACCAGGTCGTACTCTAGCACAGTTAGAATGCTTTAAATAGATGAAAGAAATTCATAAGAGAATGAAATAAATATAGGATTCTGTATATGTAGTTAACAGAGTAATTTATTCAATGTTTAAGTTATTATGAAAGGAACAGTGTTATGGTTTATTTATGTTTACTGTTTTACTGAATATAATTAAATAAAAATGTTGGAAAAGAAATAGTAAGACTACAATAGAGTTATAATAAAGAAATATACTGATACAATAAATTTTTTATAGAAGATACAGTTAAGTATCTAAACAAGGTATTAACCACACTTAATTCTTTTATCTTAAACTATTATTTAATATAAACTAGAATAGGATTAGGTTTACAAAACTTTATTAATAAAAGTAATCAAAGTTACAGAGTTAATATTTTAATATTTATAAAACTTTGAATCTTTACTAAGTTACAGAATAGTAAACAAATATAAGTATAAAGGTAAACAAGAAATAGAATAAAATTAAGACATTACATATTTAAGAAATAATTATTTAACAGACAAGTTCATAACCTGTGCAAGTTAAGCCTGAGGGTCGAAATCCTAGTTCTTCTTTTACCTTTTTATAAACGTAGTCTTTAATAGCAGAATAAACAAATTAATCTATAGGACTATAAGTTATGCATTAGACTGGTTACAGTCTTATATTAAGAACTTATAGTATATTTATAAACTCTTTTACCTTTCTTCAAAAAAATACTTTATAAACAGATTAAAATAACACCAATACTATTCTAATAATGAAATAGAAGTAAACAGAAAACATTGATACTTCTATACACGGGTTCTCTCCCAGTAAACCCTAGCTAAACCATCCTAACTGATAATTATAAGTTTATAAATTATACTTTACGACTGAGCTACAGTCTTCACAATAACCTTAATTATTTATAAGAAAATTCTTTAACGGTAAATTTAATTCACTGACAGTAAACAAGAACAACCTCATTTACAGTAATATCTTTTATAAAGCCGAGTATTCGAAACAGAGGTTAATTAAAAACCATAAGAACAGGAAGAACCTCCATACTTTAAGAAACAGAGCATGATATTAATTAGCCATAAGGCTGTAAATACTTTTTACAAGTTAAGAAAAGCTAAATACAAGTCAGGGCATAGAAGCCGGATTTACCCTGCAACATGCAAGGGTTTTAATAACAAAAGCTAAGTAATAACAGAAACTAAGCATCTAATTAATGGAGGAATCGAAGCCATGCTTCCTTTCCAACTGAAAACCCTTTTTCCCTTAACCATTGCAAGCAGGGAGATGCCACGTTTTAATCGGGGCTTACCCATTTGGTCTTGAATCCAATTCAACATTGGGGAGGATTCCTCCAAGCTTAAAGGAAAACTGTAACCTGCAATCAAAGACCGAGAACTTTAATTAGAAGCTGGGTATTCTAATACTAAACTGTAATTCGAATTTTTAAATTAATAGCAAGGTAAAAACCTTCACCTATGAGCAAAGAAAACTGGAGCCGAGGAGGTAACCAAACTCATATGAGGATTTCACTTCGGAGAATCGAACCCTCGTGCCAAACCTGTGACAGAGGTAGCGAGGTTCTTGTTAAGGTTTACATCGACAAAGGAGCAAGCCATGAGCAGAGACAGGGGTAACACTATGCCCAACTCTTTAAACAACTGGAAGAGATAAGTAAACTGCCTCACAACGTTCCTAAACTTCCAGAAACAAAACCACGTTTACAAATAGTGAACTCTTTAACCCTGCACTACGATATAGCACTAAAAACTTCAGATTTAAGGCTTGTTACATGCTGAACCAGTGAGCCTCTCATGGCCGCAAAGAAAACCAGTTAGTGTTGAGCCAAACCCTTGAAGGAAATGAGGAGAATAGGGTTTTCATTTGAGTTTATAAATCGACCTTCACATGGTGGAGGCTGCTCCATGTGCCCACCAAAATATTTAGTCTGCAGTGGGTCGATCACTATAGTATCCTGCACTCTCGGGAAAACAAATTATTGCCAATAATTTAAATGGTGACTACAACAATAATGTATATGTTTTGACATCGTATCTTTTCCAATTATGTTAACATTCCAATCAACCTCTCGGTGAAGTCAACTATTCATTATATCCATTAGTATGATCTTTAATAAATCATTCTTATCATTTTGCTTCTCATTATCACTATATTCATTCAATGGTGGAATCATATATAAACTATTATCAATTGCTTTGGATAACATTAAGATCCATTATTGATAAAAGCATGTAAGTGGAAAATCAATGTTGGAGTTATACTTTTAACCTTTGTCACTAGCACTCCTAATGAGTCTTTTTACAAACTCTTTATTAAATAAAAACCATGCTATGTTTAAGTTAGGGTTATGTAAAAATAAATCTGATAAGGGCATTATCCTAAATTCACTTTTAGTAAGTAAAAAGATAGGGAGTTCCTTCTACACAAGCATGACTCTACAATTGTCGTTAGTCGACAGTGTTATAAACAACGTTATGGTGGGAAGACTCCTTGGAAGTTAGTAATCCTTTTGATTTCCATAAAGGACCCAACTCATCTTAAACCAAACCAATAATTAGATCACACTTGGTTTTTACAAGGTGGTAAGACTATATAAAGTTAAAGATAAAATATACTTAGTATTATAAGTAATATGATAATAAGATTTTACTACATTACTTGTGACATGATAAACTTGGAAGGTCGAATGTAAAGCTCAATGAATTTTTATGCAAGTAGATATTTATAACTGTAACTGATAATTTATCTCTACTAGGACAGAATCAAAGGTAGATCTAAGGGTTCTATTGTAAGCTTTGTTTTGAAGGCCTTAGATTTATTTTTCATGCTTGTAATTAGTGTTCTAGATATTAGAAAATAACAATGGAAGGAAACTATTGTTTCAGAAAAAGTGTCGTTATATTGAATCATGAGCTCTATGTAGAACTTGTAAGTAACTTAGATTATAACTGGAAAGAAAAATATCTGAAGTAGAAGTCATGCTGGTGAAAGATGTATAGTATGACAAGGATATTGGTCGTTACGACATAAACTTAAAATACTGTCGTAGTTGCAAAACAAGTAAAGAAAAGTTACTTTACCTCATAGTATCTTTGAACTCTATTAAGCAAAATTTACTCTAGCATTATATATGATAAAGAAGTACATATGGAATTAATGCTTTAATAAACTCCTACTTGTTCAAAATTTACCTATTGAACCTGTAAGATCCAGAAATCCAGCTGAGTTAGCAATTGCTAAGTAAGCCCCAGTTTAGAACATAACTTCTCACCTACTTGACAAAATCAATCATCAGTACAGCTAGAAGTAACTGAATGCAGATCACATACATAACATATCAAAATTAAAGTGGCATTAGTTTTTATGTGTTTGAAGTTAATCATTACTTTTGTTAACTATTTCATTTTTCCGCTAGCCACTAGTAGTTATCAAACAGTGACTATAGACAATTTATGTTACATTAAATTTTTTTAATTTTTGTGAAAATTTGGGGTTTTGACAGGAAGTTACCTTCATCTTGCTGACTATATTCTTCATGAAAAGCAGGCTCGAGGGGAAAAAGAGGCTTCAATAGCTTGTCCTCCCCATCCTCCATTAGTAGAGTAGGACTTGCATGTTCTTGCATATCTTTAGGTGCAGTTAGGTTGTGTTCAACACACAAGGGTCCTCTAAATTATTTATTGCTTATGGAACAATGGCTATGGTTAATCATGGGTCTCTCCATCCACCTCTCCATGGACTCCATTAGCTCATTCATTTTGGCCTTTGGTGTGCTAAGGGGAGGAGGCCAGAAGAGATCTTCGTTCTTTCTTCTTTATTCCTCTTCTCTCCCTTTCTCTCTAGTAGCAGTCAAGTTCATTTCCACTTCTATGGAATCGTTAAACATGTCTGCCAGAGAGACCAACCTTCTTTCGTTGAGCCATAAGGTGAATTCGCTATCAAAATCATCAGCATATTGGAGTTGGGAAGCACCAGGAAAAGGTTTGAAACCAAAAGGGATAACACTATGCACTTTCATAAACCTGTCAGAGAACTCCTAGATAGATTCACTCTCATCCCTTTTGATGGAATAGAACTGAGACAAGCATCTTCTAGGGTCTTTCTTCTCTGCCCATTTTTCCTTGAACGCGTCTTCCAAAGCCTGATAGCCCAAGATGGAGCTATCTGGAAGGTTGGTGAACCATCTTCTTACTTATCCAGCAAGGCTCTAAGAAAACAACCCGACCTTAATGTCATCACGGTCTACTTCTTCTAGGTCAATCCAGTCTGCAAACCATCCCAAATTCTCCTCAGCCGAATATCCCTTTTTCCCAGAAAATTGCTTAAGCCTTTGGGCGTACCCCTGGGGAAGGTGATGAAGGACTGTAGGGAGAAGTATGGGGGTGAAATTATTATCCCTTGCTGGGGTTATGGTAGAGCCTTCAAGAGGGACTATAGCGTTGAATGATGAAGGGTCTTTAAAATTTGAAATGAGAGGAGGCAAGGTTGTAGTGGAAGGTGGTCCTTTGACCAAGAGGTTTGATGAGGCCCATTTTGAGGAGGGCATAGGGTATTCTAGATCAGACGAGCGCTGGAGACCCCTGTATGTGGGTTCAGAGAAGGGCACAGGATCAGTAGTAGCATCACGAGCCTCATGGGGATCATATGAAGGAGTTTTGGCTGAGTCATATGTATAGGGAGAAGGAGAATTTTAGGTCTTTAGAGAGGGATACACATGGATTTGTCTAGGGTCCTGCCCCGGGCGTGATAGATATTGGAAAAATGTTCTGACCAGCCCAGGGAAAGATAGAAAAATATTCACCAGGAAGGACAAGATATATTGGATAAAGGCAGCAGAGTACCTCATCGTTCACCATGCCCTTACAGCCGGCTCTGCTATAGTGGGTTCATTTTCCCCAGTGGAGTCGCCATGGAGCCTTTGAAAATCTTTGCAGCTTCTGGGTGTTCAGGGTTCCCATTGGAGTCGCCTTCAAAGGCCTTGAGTGGATTCTCCATAGAATATACAACCAATATGTATTGAGGACCGACTTCTCAACCAGGTCGTAGAACTAAGCAATGTCGTTTTTCCCAGCGATGATTTTCTCTTTCGTTCCTCGACAACACCGCCAAGATGTTAGCACCCTGTAATTTTCCTATGGTTTCTATAGGAATTCATAGGGGTGACCATTTCAAACCAGCTTTAGATTTCATTCTAGCCAATGCAGTCAGAGAGGGCTCTCTCTTGTCATAGTAGTAGTCACATATACATTTAGCTTTAAACAAGCATGCAGAAGGCTAGATTTCTGTGGGTAACTGAGTGATTCATGAAATTAAAGATTGAAAGATAAACAAATATCAAAACCATTGGGAAATGGAGTCATAATATGAAACATTCAAGGACACTACAACAGATAATAAACAATGATTTCTCTCCTGTATTATGAGGCAAAGTAAGTGCAACATTCAGCGAAATATCTTTAAGCGATGGTAGCAGAAAAGAGAGAAGCCCAACACGACAAGGGGAACCTATTGATGGATGAATTCCTTGCAACGCCTTTAGAATAATAAAAAAATGAGGGAAGCAACTGAAACAAAGCACCTATCAATGGATGAATTCTATCATAGCTGTTACAAATCACATTACAAATACAATTTTCTGATGCAGGAGCGCTTAACTGAGAGCGAATTCATGCATACTAATTTAGAAATGTATTGGAAGAAATAGCACATATGTAAATGCATAAACATACAACACACACAAAACACGAACACCATGATGATTCTCATAACCATAGAAAAACATATTCATTACTGCTCCCAAAAATTGTTTACAAAGCTACAATACCGGTGCTGAGCCCTCAAAAACAAAAAATCAATCCAACCTTTATCCTCTTGTGAGGAGGTTCTATTTATTGTGCAAACTATCCCCCAAGATACGTCCTAAAACATGGTATCAGAAATGGTTGCAAAATATGGGATTAACTCAAAACAATCATATCTAATCCTAACAACCACCTAAGGTGTCAAACTCGCCATGATTTTATTTCCAAAATAGGCAATGTGATATATTCTGCACGATGGACTGGAATGGTACTGTGACCTTCGAACGCAGGCTAAATTGTTTTGATAGTGACATTTCAGAACTAACGGTTTTAATTCAACTAGCGCATGCTCCCTTTCTATACCGGCTGAAATGGTTCCATAACCTCTTCTGCTTCTAATATTCATGTTCACTTCGTGGTTGATGAATTGCTCTACCTGTGTTCCGAGCTGGCGTGAAGTTTTATGTTCTCTTTGCAGAAATTCTATGTCCTGGAAATACCTTTACTTATGGAGGGTCAGGGTAGGACACCCTGTTTTTGACTATAACAAGCCCCATATGGTTTGTCATTCTTGTGCTTCTCTCCTCCTAGGAGCAGGGTCTTCTTAAAGAAACAACGCCTCCATGAGTTCATCACCTCCCACATAAAGTTATCAAGTGGAATTCACAAAAGTGATGATGGAGGCGCTAGGTCCAACCTTCTCCTGTATGAGCTTTCACTCCTACCGACAGCTTCTAGCGATGGACACCCGACATTCTGATTATGGAGACACCAACCACGTTCGAAGGCCTTGGCGAGGTACCCATCTGGTTGGAGACACTAGGCACTGCTTCCGTGGGGGTGTTGCATTTTGCTAGGACAAAATTGTCCTCACCAGCCTCAGAAGGTCATTCTAATGTGATGAACATCCTTCTATTGACCTCACTGGTGTTGGAGGACCCTTCTAATGCAATGAACATCTATACCTCGATGGATGGAACTGCTGCAACGTAATGGTTTGGAAACGATTGAAGTCCCCCACCACACCCAATTGCTGGCAGGACGTAATGAACCACATGTACCTCAAGCAGACTGGTCATTGTAAGCCTAGTAGCAGGGCCCTTAGGCTTCCTATCAAAACAACAATCTGTCATCCTTGTTCTCCACCAATATTTGCTCAATTCATCTCTTTGTTAAAGACCGGATGGTGGCGTTATAATGAGGTGGATGAAGGATATTGGCAAGGGTCCATCACCCCCTCTCATGCGCCATCATTAAGTGATATGATGACACACAAACGATCACGTGGGCCTTTGCTCGGATTTCTTGTGTGGAAGCGCCAACTGTACCACCTCCCTTATTGTGATCCAATGGCCTAATTTGTAGAAATGACCTTCAACCTCACTCGTAATCATCCTTAGGAGATCTCATTGTGGGTGGAATTGACGTTTTTCACTTCCCTGATCCATCGGTCTGCCCAGATTTTCAGTGCCTTACTTTCTTTTAATACAGTGTGTACAGTCGCTCACACACTCTGTCAACTAACCATTTGGTGTTCGTCCTTATTATGTGTGCCGGGCAGTAGATCTCAAGGGCTTGGGATATGGCTTGTGCTTTCACTACTACCCATCCCATCCTTTGTTTCCCAACCCTTCTCCTCCTTATCTCCCTTAGCACCTTCGGGCCTCAAAAAAAACCCTGGACGCAGATTTCCTCTATGCTATATCTTGACTGTTCGACTAAGGTGGCACTTGTCCCACTTGTGCCTGCTGGTTAACTTCTACGTGTATCCCTATCGCGATATAGATCAAGGCTATCGATCATTTCCTTGGCCAAATCTTTGCCATGAATGGTGAGCGGTCCTACGGGATTTCACATTGCCTCCTTCCCTTATCCTTCATGCACCTTCCCATCACGAAGGCCTCCAGGGTTGTTGGTTTTCTCCTCAGCAAATCACGATTGTTCAAGAATGTGAGTCCCTCCTCCACTTCATGGCCATCCTCTGCATTATTTATCATGCAAATTGGGACGACGAAAGAGGTTCTCCACCATGGATCTTTCTTAGTGGTAGATCTCAGTCGTTTAAGCCATGTGGGCCTTCTCAGACGTCGAGACCTTGGTGCCCACTTCACCTTCCTGGTTTCTTTTTCGGCACCAACCCCCTCATGACCACCGTTTGATCTTGCTCCTGCAATCATCACCTTAAGCGACATGGGATCACTTGTTTCCTAGCATGGGCTCAGGGTAGGTCTCTTGATCCACCTCGAAGTCATATGACCCAGAATGTTTTTTCCTATACCCCCTTCAGTAAGCTAATTACTGTGGGTTCCAACTCCAAAATATTAGCATAAGTGCTAACGGGGCCTATCCCGAGCATCATATCAGAAATTTGTGAGGCCTAGGTGCCATTTGAATCAGCTTGGAAATAACCTAATTGTGTAGTACAAAAATCTAATTTTTCTACTAGTTTCCAAATCTTGCAACATAACTTTTGATTTATGAGTCTAAACATCTCCATATCAGGTTGGGGTTTTCAAACGAGTCTAGATACATCCATATTAAACTAGAATCTATTGAATTTCCACATAATTCCCAGGGTCATCACCTTAAAAAAATTATACAATTTGGTCTGTGGTGGCCTTCGTTAAATAGAGACTGCAACGTCTATGTTAACAAATGTGATAAATTCCAATGCATGGGTTAACTGATGTGATAACATGAAGTTCCTCTCATATCTATAAACCCTATTATTACATTTGAAATATGGGAAATCAACTTTATTGGACCTTTTTCAAACACTGGCCATCAGACAGACGCATGATATATTATTATTGCTATTGAATATGTTACTAACTGTGTAGAGGAAGAACTGGTCAAAGCTTGCACTAGTGAAGTTGTAGCTAAGTTTATCTATGAAAACATCATTACAATATTTGATTGTCTGCTTACATTGAGAATTTATAGGGAACATACTTTATTAACAAAACCAAATATGTTCTCCTTAAATAATTCATGATTTATCATCATAAATGTTTAGCATAACACCCACAGTCGAATGACGTGGTTGATTCATTTAATAAAATGGTGGCTAAAGGTCTTACAAAATATGTAACATCAACAAGGATGACTGGGATGATAAAATACCTACAATACTATGGGCATACTGGATATCATACAAATGATTAACATGTCAAACACCATTTAAATTAGTATATGGACAAGAAGCAATCATCCTTCTATACTTCAAAGAAAAATCTCTAGCTATTGCTCAAGTCCTGCATCCAGGTAGTGTATAGGTTACACAAGACAAAATGTTTGAACTACAAAAATTGGAAGAACATAGAATTATTTCCATCCATCACTAGAAAGTTGAAAAGCAAAAAAAAAAAGCATGGCATGACTGGAACATCTGAAAGAAGGATATATTAGTCACAAACTTGGTAGTTTTATATAACAACAAAATAAAAGGCAAACCCAAAAATATCAAGACTTCTTGGTTAGGACTGTATATCATCGAAGAAATTAACTACAATGGATTATATAGATTAAAAACACTTCAAGTTTGAGTATTTACAAAGGTCGTGAATGGAGCTCGAATGAGACAATACTGTCCATAAATGAGGCACACCGCTAACTAGTGGCAATATCACCACTAGTCGAACGACATGTCCCCAAATTTATGTAGAATTAGGAAGAATTAATTGATTTGTTCAAAAATAATTTAAATAACTAACTTAACCTTAAGTGTATAAAAATAAGTACTGAGACATGGATTTTGGCAAGGTGGACGTGATTCAACACACATGGAGGTTAGGCTAGGTAGAGGAGGTAGAGTGTGAGAATGAAAAGATGTAGCAGTACTAGAGTATCAGACCTTCACCTAGCATTGATTGAAAGAACATAGTGACACAAAAGAAAACAATGAATTCATTCAACAAATGACCAACCAATATTATCTCCCAGAATATCGATGAAAGATCAAAAAAGGTGTGGACCTAGAGACTGACAAAACCATCGATGGGTGCATCGACCATCAAGCATACTAACTTGTGCATGAACAAAAAATTCTTTGAAAAATACACCAAGTGTGTGAATGAGTTGTTCTCCACAAAGGCCACGTTTAA
Source organism: Pseudotsuga menziesii (assembly GCA_001517045.1). Classification (NCBI taxonomy): domain Eukaryota; kingdom Viridiplantae; phylum Streptophyta; class Pinopsida; order Pinales; family Pinaceae; genus Pseudotsuga; species Pseudotsuga menziesii. The sequence goes on from LPNX011186192.1 coordinate 116,483, forward strand.
TGCTATCACCTACTCACATTAAAACTGTGTGAAGGACCACACCTATAAAGACCTTAGAATCAAATATTCATGGACTATGTTTTTCACTAAAATTGAGCAGACACAATTCATTTCTAGAAGTACAGAGTTTAATTCAAACTCATCGACTATATAATTTCAATAACCTATCATCACACTAAAGAAGGAAACAATAGTATCAAAGAGAAAAGAAGCTGAAGAGAAATTCGGGATGCAACAAGATGAGGTTGCCATGACCCCGTTACAAACCAAAATACATAGAATAAATAAAGAAAAAACTGAAGAGTAAAATTTGGGAAAACAATATGTAGGGATGAAGGAATAGGAAATATGGAGCAATTAGTGGATAAAGGACACCAATAGACTTGTTTTTGCAAAGATACATGATTACTTGAATGCACCCTTGGTATCCCCCTTCGGAACCTAAAGGACATCATAGAAAAATTCATCATCAGACGTATATACCATAACGAAAAAATATGGATATATTAGCCCATTTCGATCACTGATTCACTCATTTCTCAAATTACTAGATTATCAAGTAAAGGACCGTTGATACTAATCATGACCAAACCATTACCACTAGTGGAAGAATTCACATAGTCCCTAGTAGGTAAAAACTCAAAGGGACTTATTATCAGCAACCTACTTTATGAATTAATTAAATGGGATGCAACCATAATATCACTTTGTCTAACAAACTCAGGTCGACCATTCCACTTGAGACTCGACATCTTAGGAGAATGTAGGGGTTTTCCCTCTTGGTCTTTAACTTCTTAAAATTTCTAAATTAATGAATTAAATTTCCATCTCTAGTTTCTTTTATCGGTGTGTTTTTTTTTATTTGTGTGTTTGTTGGCTTAACTGAAGGTCAAAGTTAGGTTCTTTGTACCTAAGTGCACGTATAAATAAACAATATACATACATACATACATACATATCATGGTAGAAAGCATAATCATGATTACATCCTTCTATTAATCTCGAATATCATATATCTAAGAAACTAGTAAATACCTGTGTAGTTTAATGCAACATGTATAAACACAACTGGTAAATACTTAGGAAAATACATGAGTATAAGTAGTTGATTGTAACTTTGTCCTAGAGCTCTCCCCTTATCATCTTTCTCTCTCCACTAACCTGACTTCTCAAATGAATCTGCCACCATGCCTTCCAGGAACAACCTCATTGACTCCCTATCTTCAATAAACGATGTTTCTTGAACCCCCGAGACCAAAACTTGAGTATTGAAAATCCAACCAGTACTATAAATTTTTCCCCAAATTCATAAAAACCAACCTGCTCTGTTGTTTTCTCCAAAATCCTCTCGATCCCCTCCACCCTCTCCATATCCCTTCCTTTATCCCCTCCCTTCACTACCTAACTCCCTCCATTACTACCCTCATCCCTCCATTAATGACCACCCTCCCTTCTTATCTTCCATGTCGGGTTCCATCATCCATTTAAAAAATAACATTATTTTTTTCTTTCTTTCTTAATTAATTAATAATCACCGCTCTTTACACGGTCAACCGACAATACTCTTGGCATAACACTTTTAATCTCAACCATATGTTTAATTGAAGTCCTAAATTCACATTTTGTTTCCCCCTTTTAAAATATAATAAAGTAAAATGTTATTTCTTAACTATTACCTCATATTGTCATTAAGGCTAATTTAATAATTGTTTATTACAATTAATATTTAATAATTGTTTATTATAATTAATATTATTAAATTACAATTAATAATCGTTTATTATAATTACCTCATGTTCACAATGGAGCCTTAACTATAATTAGTCATAATTAATACTCATTTGTCTTCACTTTCTAATCAATTCTAATTAAATGTAATTAGTTATAAATAATCCCAATTAATACTGATTGTTTATAGTTAGTCATAGTATTCATCTATGGATCTACTTACCATGCTTAACAATTGCATCGTACTCATAAATTGAATCTTTAATTAACATTTATTAATCAAGTTAATAATAATCCTTTAATAGTAATTACATCCTTAACACTTAATAAACGTTTATTGCTCAATATTAATTTACCTTAATCAAAATGATACCTTTTACCAATGATTAGACGCAATTGTATTAGTTCACGACTTAATATGTAATAAGTAGAATGTAACTAGTTACAGTTTCAAAATATCAAAGCCTAATAATAACATCACGACATACAATTATACAAGCATATATATAGATGAGTTATGTAAACATAGATAAAGCTTACATATACCGTGTAGGTACACTAATAGTATTAAACCACACATCACACATAATCACATAAGTTACTATTTGTTGACGCATACTTAAACCACACTTAAACACTAACATGCAATGTATAGAAACTAACTCAGATCTCCATAATCTATAACACAAACATAATATCCAAAGTCGCAACATAAGAATCAAGCAATTTCAACACACACAATAAATTATGTTTTTCCCTCTAACGCTTCCACATCATTCCTATCCACCTACTTCCTTCTATCTAATTCACAACTAACTTCCACATCCTATCCTTCCTCTGTTGGACTACCCTGTAGTGTCAACTACATGACCTAACTCCAGTTAGAATCCGTAAGCAGAAATGTCGACTCCATCGATAAAGCTTCCCTAACAGGAACCCACTAGTCATCATCACACACCTTGGGGAGGATTCCATAGCACAAACCTCCCATGACTCTAGGTTTTGGGGGTAAATGTTGGGTAATGCCTCCACCCCCCTAATGGAACAAGGGAATATGTCTACATCGACATAGTGACTGTGTTGTGACTATTGTACTCAGGTTTTGTCATCGAATAACCAATTTAGATAGTTGGGTTTTCCAGAAACCCTCCACGTGTCCACACATCATGATAATAACATAGTAATCATCATAAAATAATGAATTATTCTCATACCATATCTTTTGGAAATCATACCATCCAAGTACTTCCACATGGTAGGGATCAACTATCCCTTAACTCTTTTAAACATGCTGGTTAGTCTCATAACAAAATGTCGTGCAAAGTCAACATGTACATACATGATCTATTAATACTAATAAAAACAATATAATCATTTGCACCATGCATATGGCATCATAATCATTTACTTGAACATCACTTAAATCAGTATCCACGTACCATTATCTATTAAATTTTTCATGCTAGAGACGTAATCAAAACATGATCACAATTCATAATATTAACAACACACATATATACACAATTTCCACAAAATAATAAATACATATTTCCATGGTGTCATCAACTGACAATGTTCCACAATAATAAGCAAATACAACATGCATTGATAGTTCATGAAATAAGGTCAAAATGGGGTGTTACATACACCCACCCTTTAGGAAACTTCCTCTCGAAGTTTTAATCAAAATAATGTGGGAAAATCACGATGCATGGTCTCTACAGCCTTCCAGGTAGTAGAACCTAGGATATACTTGTCCCAATGGACCTTAACCTGGTCCACCAAACTGTATTTGAGTTGTCTAACTATGCGGTCCAATAAACGTAATGGTTCGACTTGATGGTCCCCTCATCCGAAACATGCAGTTCCTTCCAATTTAGTTTATGAGACTCATATGCCATATAATGTCGTAAAACATCTAAATGAAATACATTATAAGTTTTATGAAAATGGGGCGGCAGCGCAAGACGATACATGACATATCCAACTTTCTCTAGAACTTTAAAGGGTCCTATGAATCAGGGTGACAAATTTGTTCCCTTCCCAAACCTAGTGGTAGTCTTATTAGGTCTGTTTCGTATGAAAACTGCCTCTCCCACTTTATAGTTTCTGTCAACCCTATGCGGATCAACACAACTCTTTTTCCTATCCTGAGCTTCCTTTAACTGCTGTCTAATCTAAATCACCCGATCTTCCATATCCCGAATCAACTCAGGTCCCACAATCACTTGGTCTTCTAACATTTCCCAACTCAATGGTGTTTTGCATGGCCTCCCATATAAGGCTTGATAATGTGGCATACTAATTGAGTTATGGAAACTATTGTTGTAATCAAACTCTACTAAGGGTAATTGCTTTTCCCAGTGGGTATGTTGATCCATAACATACATCTTAAGCATGTGCTCCATCACCTGATTCACTCTCTCCGTTTGACCATATGTTTCCAGATGGTAAGATGTGCTTAAATTCAGCTGAGTTCCTAAGGCCAACTGTAAACTTATCCAAACCCTGGATGTGAATCGAGCATCCCAATTGGAGATCATCTTCTTAGGAAACCCATGAAGACGAACAATTTCACTTATGAATACTCGTGTAACATATGCAACATCATAGGTCTCCCTAATTGGAATAAAGTGAGTAGTCTTGGTCAGTTTATAAACAACGACCATAATGGAATAATTCCTATGAGAGGCAAGAGGCAATCCTACCACAAAGTGCATCGAAATAACCTCCCACTTTGACATGGGGATGTCATGTGGCTATAACAGTCCTACTGGGTGGTGATGATCATCTTTGACTTGCTGGCAGTCAGGGAACCTAACAACGAATTTGAACACATCTCACTTCATTCCCACCCAAAAGAAGAGTTCTTTCATATTTGCATACATCTTCTTTACTCTGGGATGTACAAAATAGACTGATCTGTGGGCTTCCTTAAGTATAGTTTCTCTAATATCACCTTCCTTTGGGATATACATTCTCCCTTGATATCGCAACAATCCATCTTCTTCCAACTCATACCCTTTAAATCTAGGTTCAACTTGCCTTCCATTTTGTAGTGTCGACACGATATTTAGGTACCAACTATCTCTGACTAGTCTCCCTAATACTCTCTCCTTCAAATATACCGTTAAAGGTATGAGAGATAAAATACTTGGTTTTCTGCTTAATGCATCGGCTACTACATTCTCCTTCCCCTTGATGTACGAAATCCCAAATTCATACTCACTCATAAATTCACTCCATCCCATCTGCATAGAATTTAGGTCTCTTTGAGTGAAGAGGTACCTCAGGCTTTGTTGATCTGATTTGATCTCAAAGCTTCACCCAACAAGGTAATTTATCCAAATATTTAGGGCTAACATCACTGCTGCTAATTCTAAATCATGGGTAGGGTAATTCTCTTCATGAGGTTTTAAATTTCTTGATGCATAAGATATTACTCCGCCTTCCTGCATTAACACAACACCCAAACCTTGCCTTCAGGCATCTGTGCAAACTGTGAAGTAATTTTCCATATCCGGAACCCATAGAATTGGTGCACTCGTCAATCATTCTTTCAGTTCAGTGAATGCACCATCACATTCTTCGGTCCATTCATATATGATACCCTTGCGGTACAAGGTAGTTATTGTTGATTGCATGGGCAGACCCGGGTTTACTATAATCAATCAACAACACCCCTAACTCACTGGCCCTTTCGGCGACAGACCGCGAAGCGATTTGAAGTCTCACCCGAAGTGAATCTAACGGGTTGGCCAAGACTCAAGTGTCTTGGACCAGGTTCTGCGCATCCTACTTCTTTTCTCTTACTCCTGCGAGTCACAAGATCAACTATATCAACGCATCGCACGTCCCCTTCTACTCGCAGCACTTTTAGCCGTGCGATTCTTACCCACGCGCAAGTCGCACGGTTTCTTCCCACGTCGCACAAATTCCACTTACTCACAATATTTCCAACCTTATTGCATCTTTGCGCACCGCGGGACACCCAACCTCTCCCCAACGCTAAGCCCTTAGCTCGTAGTATCGCGCACCGCAGCTCCTCTGCCGATGCAATATCGCCTCTCTGCGATATCTTACCACTACGACTTTGCACTCTTAGCGTTGACTGTGTCGATGTGCGAAACTTTACTTCCTAGAAGTTATATTGTGATTAAATGGTCATTAGAAACAGATGTAAATGAGTCTTTAAGCAGCTTACTAAAATACTTCAACTTATCACTATCTTCCTGCATTACCGTGGGCTGAACAATACATACATTCACTTACTGCAACTAACAATACATGCATAATAACCGGTAACAATAAGCAAGTACAATCACATTCATGCAACACATAACACGCAGATTTAACCTGGTTCACCCCCGGGATGGGAGCTACGTCCACCAAACTGTGCTTCTATTATATATCTTGAGGGAAGTTAGCACAGTCTGCTGCACCGCATATGCAGCGC
>LPNX011186192.1:122963-148724 GCA_001517045.1 Pseudotsuga menziesii
CCTTTTTTTGAATTTCGTATCCCAAAAAGTCATGGTTTCCGGCTCTGCTCTCCAGCTGGAAACGTGCTACGACGTCGTAGCTCTGCCTTGTCTTCTTTCCGCTAACGCTATATCTTTCCGCCAAAACTAGCAGCTTCTTCTGTAGCTGCGGGACCCTGCTCCAACAGTTATGGGTTTCACTATTTTTCAGAATCCTTCCACAAACCTTCTATGGTATCTCGCTAGACCCATGAAGCTCCTTACTTTGTGTGCATTCCTTTGCATGGGCCAATCCATTATGGCCTTTACCTTTTTTGGGTCCACGGAATTTCCCTCACCAGAAATTATATGCCCCATATAATGGATCTCCTTTTGATATAAACAACACTTAGACAAATTGTTGTACAACTTGTGTTCTATTAAGCTTGACAACACCATTTTCAAGTGTTCCTTGTGCTCTATTTCATTCTTGTAGTAGATAAGGATATCATCCAAGAAAACTTGCACAAACCGATCGAAGTATTTTCTAAATACACTATTCATGAGGCTCATGAATACAATTAGCGCATTAGTCAAGACAAAGGGTACCACCAAGAACTCATAGTGCCCAAATCAAATTCAAAATTTTGTCTTAGGTATATCATCGTCCTTGATCCGAAGTTGGTGGTAACCTGATCACAGGTCGATCTTTGAAAATATTGTTGCCCCTTTCATATGATCGAAGAGGTTTTCGATTCACAGTATTGGGTACCTATTTTTCAATTTGTCTCTATTCAAATCTCTGTAATCTATGAAAAGACGCAAGGAACCATCCTTCTTACTTAAAAATATTACTGGTGCACCCCACGGTGAAATACTTGGCCTTATGAATCCTAGGACCAACAATTCCTTCAGTTAAATTTGCAACTGGCAAAGCTCTAGTGTCGTCATCCTATAAGGTGTCTTCAATGTTGGATCTGAACTAGGTTTAATCTCAATGGTAAAATCAAGTTCTCTCTTAGGAGGTAACCCATGCAGTTCCCTGGGAAAGACATCACCGAATTTAGCTAACATCAGGTATTGATATAATGAGGGTCCCTTCTAATTACTTACTGCTGCAACGATATATAACTAACATCCTGTCCTCATACATCGTTTTACATTCATTGTTGAGATGAAACATAGAGACACCTCTCGTTTGATACCCTAAATCTCAATGGCCTTCCCTTTTTCCTCAACACAAAGGACCTTCTTTTCGTAACAGTCGAGGAAAGCTTGATGTTCCTCAAGCCATTTCATGCCTATGATAAGGTCATAAGTCCCAAGGGAGGTGACATACACTTTGACTTGTGTAACTCACACCTCGATATATACCATATAATTGTTGACACTAGGTCCTATTGTTTGTTTTACCCATGAATCCATTTCGACTGAGTTGAAAACGTTGTGTACGCAGGCTGCCAACCCACATTTATCTAATGCAAATGTAGAAATAAAAATATATGTAGCACTAAAATCAGATAAGATCCTAAGTTTATCATTATTTATTATACCTGTCGACTCCACCACCGTTGACTGGTGTTCATCCTGATTGTTATGCAATGTTGCCGAGATTTGATGCTTACTGCCTTCGCTCTCCATCGGGGCCTTTCCCTCTCGATGCACTATACCAGATCATAACTTAGGATAGTCTCATTGATAGTGTGGACCCCTACACCCCCATCAAGCAACCTGTAGCGATGTAGGTGAGATGAACTTTTGAGACCTTTGAGAGGGGTTTCTTCCATTGAATCCCCTTTCCCTTCCAACTACTCCTCGATAATTCCCTGTACTTTGGTGAGTTAATGTTGTATATTGGGACACTGTACTAGAAGCCACTAATATATCTACTTCCACAACTTTGGGTGTAGAACTGTTTCCATAGGGAGGTTGCCTCACATACCCTCCTTTAGGGTAGGTTCGAGGGGCCTTCCCCATGAGACTTGGCTATTGAGTATTGAATGTCATGAAGGGTTTCCCACCCAAGATCTCTTTGGTATATTAAGAAAATTCGATTGCCTTGGAAAATGAAGTGGGTTTCCACATCCATACTTGGGCCTGAATCCTAGGATTGAGCCTGTACATAAAGCGCTCAGCCTAGCATTGATCGATGTCCAAGTAGGGAACATACTTAACCGGTTCCATGAATCTTGCCTCATATTCCTCCATTAGTAGACTCCCTTGTACCAATGCATGAAAGGAACCTTCCTGTTGTTCTTGATAGAAGGCTGGAAAGTACTTTCGTCTGAACGTATTCACAAATAGCTCCCATGGGAGCATGTTTGGGGTACAACACAATTGTCTTTCTTGGTTTTCCCACCAGTTTAAAGCACTTTCCTTCAACTGAAATATGGCTATTTTGGATTTCGATGTGTAAATTTACTCCTGCAATGCTAAACACCTAGTGATCCCTTCCAACCATGTCTTTGCCCGTCCCTCTACGACCCCCAAAAAAATCTGGAAGCCTGATTTTTTGAAGTTCCCTCGTGATTTCCTGATGAGGGGGTCTCTATAATAGGTTTAATGGTATTTCAGGGTCACCCTCCCTCAACGGCGGCGGGGCTTTGACTCATACTTTCGGTGTAGTACTTCCCCTTTGAAGTCCCCTGAGCATCCCATTTATTGCCTCCAGGGAGCATAAAATGAGAACCGTCTCCGGTGATGGTGCCAACACATTCTGCTCACGCACTGTCGCCTGACCTCGTCCTCGACCTACTCATATCCTTGCCATATCGATCATGTATCATGGCATACGTCGTCATTATTACATGGTTTAAGTTTTATCTAGGTCACAAATAAACACATACTCGTATCTACATATTGAGTGAAAGTTTATTTCTTTCTTCGCCCGTAAACGAGCTTTACATGATATTGAGGTAAATGCCTAAAAGGGTAGGGGTACGAAGGAACTACGATAACCCTACATCGAAGTTGTCCTCATGAATCATAGGTAAGATACTACATTCAGGTCGCGTGCATGGCGTCGCGTCATCCTCACAGCGTACGCAGTCGTCGATGACCGTACCTGTCATCGGGGTCACACTCAACGTGATTCCGTGCATAAAACCTCCCATGTTGACTTAATTAACCTAAATTCGAATTAAGTCAATTTTCCTCGTAACCTTGTAATCAATTCAATAATCTTCAAATTTAAATTATAAAGTTAAATAATTACTTAATTTGGATTATATTAACCTTAAGATAAGATTTAACCCTTGATTTATATTAACCCTAATCTATAAAGTATGCATTAAAATAAAATTTCAAATACTATATATATATATAATATTTTTATTTTATTTATTATTATTAATATATGTGCACACACACATATATATTAAAATTCAAAATCATTAATATTTTTTTTTGTTTAATTGCATTTAACAATTTTCAATCTTAATTAACTAAACTTGAATATATACATAAAAGTAAACTAATTAATAAAATTGTAAATAATATGCATTAACATAAAATTTCAAATACTATATATATATAATATTTTTATTTTATTTATTATTATTAATATATGCACACACATATATATATTAAAATTTATAATCATTAATAATTTTTTTTGAATGCATTTAACAAATTTCAATCTTGATTAACTAAACTTGAATAAATACATAAAAATTAACTAATTAATAAAATTGTAAATAATTACCCCCAGATGCGGATGCCAACGAGCCTGACCGACGGTGGGGGGCGCCTCGGCTTGCGAGCCAAACACGTGGCACCACACATGCTAGTGGGATGAACTCAAGCTCCATCTCCCTTGTGATGAATTCAAGCTCCCTCGTGCAGACAGAGAGGGATGACACTTCTCCACTCTTGTCCTAAGCTGGCTCTGTTTGGAAGCCTCCTTCGCATTCATGTCAGTTCAGGTGGTGTTAATGGCTACAGGTACACAATTAATGCAAGGTCAACATGGCACTATGAAGAGGAAATCCATAAAAAAAAATGACATTGTCTCCGGTGGTATGTTTGATGTTTTGTTTCGGTTCGTGGGATGCTCTGCGCAACCTATGGTTTGGTTTCGGCCTAAGGGATACTCTGTGCAACCTAAGGTGTTGTTCTGGTTCATAACTCTGGTGTATATTGGAATCCTCCACTAGCCCATCGGCTCTGCGGGGAACCACATTCTTGTAGGTGTTCACAGTGTTGGAAGGGTTCAACACACTTGTCCGAGCTTCGTATTATGCCGCGCAATCGATCCTTGCTGCATCACCATGGTAATTGGCTCATCACCATGTCCAGGTAACATGGAAATCCCCAGCGTGCCAACAACGGGAGAGGGAAATCCCAAAGGGGGATCAATGTTCAAATGGAGGAGGGGTATGCAGAAAAAATCTCAATGTCGATTCATATCCTCATTGATGATTGGGAAGGCAGGGTGGTGAACTAGCGCTTAGCTATAGGGCATGGTGGCAACAAGATTAACCACTACTGGATGGTAAAAAACATGCTAGGCAATCTAATGGAGGATATGCTTTGTAATTGGAGCGCGACTCGTAAGACAGTCCTTACTGTGAAGGCAAAAATGATGGAAATGGATGGGCAGATCAACACTCTGGATGCTACCTTTGCATGGAAATGCATGGCTAGCAATGCTGGGAGGGTTGGACACGTGGATGGATGAAGTGGAAACACAACAGGCGAAAGGTCAAGGGATTCTAGCTCGGTACCGACGCCACGGTTGGCTCAGGCTCCCTTTTCCCCCATCCCGACTACCATTGAACCACTGTTCAAGAGGGTGAGGGAAGACGAAGAGCTGAGCAACGATCCGCCTCAGTCCGCGTTAGCGACCAATACTAATTCCACCAAGAAAGCGACGGAAGGATGATGGGGATGCCTAATCCTTGAAGAAGCCCCCCCCTCTTGATCCATGCTCAGGCCATCAATAGAGCCATGTGCCTCTCAGGAGTCAGACTGTTATATCAGGTTTTTTTGCTTTCTATGTTTAGTTTGGTTGCATCTCTGTTTATTTGGAAGGAAAAGCTCTGTAATAATGATCCCTACCAGCTACTTTGGGTTCCTTAATATTTTGAACATCCTCTGTAATAGCTTTCTCAGATGACCCTCAATTTTTGATAGACTTGGATGGTGGTTCCACCACTGGAGACCTATAACTAGGGTCTTTTTTGTAATTTTTGTTCTCTTAGATTAATAGAATTTGTAGTGGTACAAAAAAAAATTGTAAATAATTAACCAATTTATAATAACAAAACTTAAATAATTTACAAAATTCACCAATTTTATGTTATTCAATAATTAATATATTAGATTAAATATATTAAAGCTAACCTAAAAAAAATTAAAAGTAACCCTAATATCTATTAGTCCCCTTTAACTTCCACGTACTCTAGCAAATCTGGGTCTCAATAGATATTAGTCCCCCTTAACTTCCACGTACTCTAGCAAATCTGGGTCTCAATTAGTTATTCATGTCGATTATTATAACACATTCCTTCGGACTTGGACTTGGTTCGCTGCGGCTGATTTGACTTATAACAATCTTCGAGAATAAGATCCATTTGATGTGTACGATTGCAGCGCAAACCCTAAATTTTATTATTCTTTGCATGAGGCCCAGGTGTCTCGTCTCTTGCGGAATTTTTATTTATTTATTTAATTGCAATGAGTGGGTTGCATGCGGCTGGGACTGCATAGAGTCATTTGCAAGCCTTAAATTTTATTTTATTTTATTTTATTTTGATAGTTATCTGAGTGAGCTCTGCAACTCGAGCTTGAATCCACTCCTACTGGTTTGGTTTCACGAAATGGTTCCACCAGGTCGTTGTCTAGCGAGAGGTCAACTCCTTTCACAGTGCATTCCCACGAAGGTCCACTCCCTTTTTTTCGTAGTTGTTTATTTTTTGGTTTGTAGAGGATGGCCTAGCAGCCAGTTCCAGTTCCAGTTCCAGTTCCAGTTCCAGTTCCTCCTTATTCCCCCATCCGGAGTGGAAGTTGTGTTGCATTCCTTCTCTTCCTCTCATCCCGAAGATGTGTAGTGTATCTACTACATCCCTTCATGGGCTCTCTCTCTTGGCGATCTGTCATTCTTTCTCTTCTGCTATGTTTTGCTCCACTGGATAAAACAACTTCAGATGGTAGGGGACGGGGTCCTGACTCCTGATTGATTGATGTAAACCTCATTCTGAATCTCCCTTTATCTTTATCTTATTGCTCTACGATCTGGAAACATATTTGGAACGCTAATGGGTTTCCAAAAATAATCATCGTCCTCTGTTGGATTATGGCTCATGGGAGATTACTAACAAACATCTGAGAATCTTCAAAAGCATGGGATCCAAGTTCCTGGAAGATCTTCCTAAAGGCAATTGACTAGCCATCCGAAATATATCTAGGCAACCTTAATATATAAAAACCTTTTAATAATTTTTAAAACAAAACAAATTATCTTGGAGATAATTGACACTGGATTTATTGCTACTTTCATTTAGCTTATACATTTAACTTTGATTTGAGAATTTAATTGTGCAGGCTATTCATAATGGTTGTCTCCAATGGAGTTTTTTTTAAGGCTAAGGGTTTGAAATTGTTTCACCCCCTTTTTTTTCATAGATTTGTTATTATTATATATACACATATTGATTTTGTGTTTCTGGTGACGACCTGGTGATTTGCTTGAACTGATTATGGCTACCACTAGAAAGTTCTGCAAGATGGACAGAGGCGGGTAAGTGCTCGGCACTTGTTCCTTGAGGGTGGGTTTTATTAAAATTACAAATTAATAATAATTTTTGTTTTGTTTTGTTCTATAATGTCTATATATATATTTTGATTAGCAACTAGCAACAAGAATTTGTAGGGAAGTTTAAAACTCAGTAGATATTATTACAAGCTTTTCATTCACCCAATTAAGTTCAATATATGAATGCTTTCTAATAAGTTTTAGGGTGGTTTTTCAGGTAATGCTTCTCTCCATGTCTCATGGTAAGGGACAGGGCAGTCTCCTCTTAGGCTAGAGCGTAGGGAACTATTTAAAAAAATGTGTTACTTGATTTTTTTTTCTTTACTTAATAGTAATCCCTGTGGTTCCATAGTTGGAACTATGGCTATGATGATACCATGTGTAGGGGCTTTTCCTCCTTGTCTTTAATTTCTTAAAATTTCTAAATTTCTAAATTATATTTCCATCTCTAGTTTCCTTTATCTGATGTTTGTTGAATTAACTGAAGGTTAAAGTCAGGTTGTAGCTAAATGCATGCATAACACATCTATAGATATACTCCGTGACAAAAATTTAATACACGTCAGGGTACACAGAATAATCATTACATCCTTCTGTTAATCTCCAATAATATATATCTAAGAAACTATATATTTATATATTTATATATATATACTTCGTAACAAATTTAAATTTAATACACATCAGGTACAAAGAATAATCATTACATCCTTTTGTTAATCTCCAATAACATATATCTATATCTAAGAAACTAGTAAATACCTGTGGCGTTTAATGTTACATGTATAAATGTTATCGTGCTAGGAACTGCCTAGATTCAAGAAATGCTGTTTTTTGAACCCCGAGCCCAAAACTTGAGTATTGATAGTCCAACCAATACTATAAATTTTCCCCCAAATTCATGAAAACCAACATGCTCATTAATGACGACCCTCCCTTCTCGTCTACCGTTCCATCACCCATTTAAAAAAAATATTATTTTAATGCCCTTCTCGTCTACGATTCCATCACCCATTTAAAAAAAATATTATTTTAATGCTTTCTTAGTTAATTAATTAATTAATAATCACCCCTCTTTAGGAGGTCAACCAACATTACTCTTGGCATAACACTTTTAAGCTCAACCATATGTTTAATTGAAATCCTAAATTCACATTAGATTTCCCCATTTTAAAATATAATAGTGTAAAATTTTATTTCTTAACTATTATTTCATATTATCATTATGACTAATTTAATAGTTGTTTATTTCAATTAATATTTAATAATTGTTTATTGATGATGATGATGACGATGGTTAAAGTCCACTGAGACCAAATTTGGTCTATCGGGCCTAAAGAAACCAATTAATTAGTTTGTTTTAAAATTGTATTCCTATGCTCAAAGAGCTTGGTGAGAAGCGTACTGAGCTCACTATAATTTTGACAAGTTAAAATGCTAGGAAGGTCGGTATTGCAACAAAGATTATGAAACTGAGATCAAATGTGGGTGTATGCAGGGCACTCTAAGAGGAAGTGATTTTCATCTTCAATGTTCCTATTCTCACAGAGATGGAAGATCATTTCCACCCATGGTGTTTTAGGAATTGTCCAACGACCTGTTTCACTATGGAGCTCATGAGAGTTCGTTCTTATCTTGGCTATATTAATTTTTTTCTTTGAACTAGTTAAAACAGAGAGATACATTTGATCTTCTAGAGTAGGGTTGATAACCTCCTTATAATATCTTAATTTTATTTTAGCCTTTAAATCTTTCTCACACCACATTTTCTCTTTAAACTTAGAAGTAACAATATTTTTAATGTTATTAATATTTTGCAATGCAATATTTTCGTCGATCTCCCAGTGGATTAACCATGCCCTGGTATCTTTATACCAACCTCGCTTGAGCCTTAGGTGGTTTTGGCTGGAATTAAAAGCTAGCTTAGGAAGTCTATGGTCTCCCATGTTTTGATTTTGTGCTTGTATAACAGGAGCCCAGTCATAGCTAGGCTCTCGATAGGGGAAATACCCACTTCTATAAGGATAATAGGATATGGTGTATTGCTTTTAATTTCGAGGTTATACGTTATAAAACGCTTTTGGATTTGCTCAATCTTTCTCGAGGATTCTCTAGAGATGATGCAACCCCAAACCTCACATCCATACAAGATAACAGGAGTGACTAAAGTTTCAGAGCTTATTTTTATCCCACATCACGAGGTTTGCTGCTTTACAATTATTTTCAAGACCAAAGTAAGCTTTCCACCCTCCATTAATCCTTTTTTCAATGCTATAGTTCTAGTTGATCTTGTGATGAATATCAATTCCTAGGTATTTGTAAGAAGACACTTCCTCCAAGTTGCTATTGTCATGCAAAAAATTAGCATAAGTGTCCTTCTTGGATTTGATAATCTTAACTTTTGTTTTGTCAGTATTGACAGTCATACCCATGGTAGAGAAAAAATCCTTAATAAGTCATATTTTCTTATCAAGATCAGATGGACACCTTGCCAGAAGAAAAATATCGTCAGCATAGAGAAGAAGGATGATGACTATTCCAGCTAAGAACATGCCAGCACAACCTACTTCTTCTAAGCAACCTTCTAGCTTATCGATGTAAATTCCAAATAGGGTAGGGGAGAGGGGTAAACCTTGTTTAACTAGGATATTACACTTAATATCTCTCAACCACCCCACGTTGCTCTTAAACTTGGCGATTACATTCTCGTATAACCTTATTGCGACAACACTCAACTCGAAAGGAACATTTAGCTCTTCTAATCTGTTCCATAGGTTATTTCTAGGTACTGTATCGAAAGCCTTTCTAAAGTCCACAAAGCAACAAAAGAGATTGGATTTATCATTACGACACTCCTCCACAATGATCCTAAGTGTAATGAGGTGGTCTGTTGTTGAGTGTTTCCTTCTAAAACCCGCTTGGCCTTTAGCTCGCTTACTTTCACTTTCAAGCCATCTGTTGATCTTCTTTTCCAAAATAATACCATATAACTTGGCTAAGAGGGGGCTAATCATAATTGTCCGATAATTAGAGGGGTTATTTGTATCTCCACTTTTAAAAATAAGGATAATGAGGTTATGAGTACAAGGTTTAGGGAACCCTTGCTTGACTGCTTGATTAAATAGCTTGTGGATGTGAGGGATGAGGACAAGACCTCCAATTTTTAAGATTTATTTCTAGTAACCTTCAATGTCCTTAGGTTTTCAATTTGCGATACGCTTAACCCCAAAGTCTATGTCTTCTAATGAGAAAAATTCTACCGTTGTGAGCGGGGTTTCAAATAGAACAAAGCCACACGAGGTTTCCAGTATTAATTGGGATTATAATTAATATTGTTACAATTATAATTAATAATTTTTTATTGTAATTACCTCATGTTCACAATGGAGCCTTAACTATAATTAATCATAATTAATGCTCATTTATCTTCACTTTCTAATCAATTCTAATTAAATGTAATTAATTCTAAATAATCCCAATTAATACTGATTGTTTATAGTTAATCGTAATCTTCATCTATGGATCTACTTAATATCTTGAGTCGCAACATAAGAATCAACCAATTGTTTCAACACACACACAAAATTATGTTTTCCCCTCTAACGCTTCCATGACATTCCTATCCACCTACTTCCTTCTATATAATTCACAACTAACTTCCACATCCTATCCTTACTCTGATGGAATACTCTGGAGCGTCAACTACATGACCTAACTCTAGTTAGAACCCATAAGTAGAAGTGTCGACTCCATTGACCAAGGTTCCCCAGTAGGCACCCACTAGTCATCATGACACACACTAGGGCGTGTGTCGTAGCACATCCATCCCATGACTCCAAGTTCCAGGGATAATGGTGGGTAATGCCTCCACCCCCCTAATGGAATAAGGGAATATGTCTACATCGACATAGTGATTGCGTCATGACTATTGTTCTCAATTTTTGTCATCGAATAACCAATTTGGGTAGTTGGGTTTTCCCGAAAGCATACACCTGTCCACACATCATGATAATAACATAGTAATCATAATAAAATAATGATTTATTCTCATACTATATCTTTTGGAAATCATACCGTCGAGGTACTTCCACCTGGTAGGGATCAACTATCCCTTAGCTCTTTTAATCTCGTCGGTTAGTCTCATAACAAAATGTCATGCAATTATCGACATGTATATACGTGATCTGTTAATACTAACAAAAACAATATAATCATTTGCACCATGCATCTAGCATCATAATCATTTACTTGAACATAACTTAAATCGGTATCCACGTACCATTATCTATTAATTTTTTCATGCTAGAGATGCAATTAAAATAGGATCATAATTCATAATAATAACATCACACATATATGTAGAATTTCCACAAAATAATAAATCCATATGTCCATGGTGTCATCAACTAATAAGGTTCCACAATAATAAGCAAATACGACATGCAGTGATAGTTCATGAAATGAGATCAAGACAGGGATTTACATAGAAGTTAAGTAGGTTGCATGCGAGGAGAAATTATTCAATTGGGATGACCATTTGGCACAATTGATCAAGACCAAATATGATAAATGCTAAGAATTTGGACAGGCAATCAGATTCCCATCATTACTTATCTAGATGGTAATGGAAAATATCACTCCATTTGGTTAAGTAGAGTTCACCAATACTCATCTTTCATTGATGAAAAGCTTCCAAATCTTTGCAGGGAAGGGCCCATCTTATAACGCAACAAAAGCAAAGACCTACTTGGAAAATCGATTCCAGGTAGTAAAACCCAAGTGTGACCATTGGGGAGTACCCCAACATATTCATCAAATTATTCTCTAGGGAGAACATATTGAACTTGGATTCAACCATACAAAGCTATGGCACATGTGGGGTGCAACAAGAATTGCACATGAGTTTGACTATTATCCCAATTTTCCTAAACTATTTACTGATTTGTCTAGGAAAACAAATACCAAGATGCCTATACCGACCATAGCTAAGTATCAATATTGGGACATCATTGAGCCACTAACAGAGGAGAGCAATAATACCAAATGGAAACTACATTAAACATAACCACATTTGTCCCAGATGATGAGCAAAAAAACCACTAGCAATTTAACCCTCTACTAGTAAAAACCAAGCACCAGTCGTTGAACCTGCAGGAAAGACAATCGGGGATGAAGAAGAAGAAATGGTCATCAAAGAAGGCATCAATATCGAATTTGAAAATCCCTAACTCAAGCAAAAAGTTGACTAATCCACTGAATAGATACTTATATTTCAATGCAATCTCAAAGGAAAAACCACCAGACAATACTTAAAGAAAATGAAGTAGTTAATACTAGAAACAATAGACTATGACCTCAAAGAACTAAGGGAACAAGAAAAACATAATAGAGGCTGTAAAGAATAAAATTACCATACATATTCAAATTCAGAAGGATTATGAGCAGAAGCAACCAACACTGTCGACCACTCAAAATACTTCTACAATAATGTTGCCCCCACCGCCAAAGAAACTCAAAATAACTCAAACTTGGAATGCAGAAGACCTAGTCATTGTGTCAGACGAGTCTGTGCCACCTTCTCTAGCCCGACTGGAAGAATAACATAAAGAGATACCAACATCAAATCCCGATCCCCTAGCTTTGGCACCTAATTTTAACCAATTCATTACTGCCTTTTCGTAATGTATACCTCATCTCACAAAACTATCTCCAACAACACTAGATTAGTTAGTCTACTAGTGTCTTCACCCCCTACTTCAAAGTCACCAAAGAAACAACTAGTTCTTTTACTCAAACCTTTCATTAAACCCTCCATTTCTCCTTTGACCACTATCAAAGTTTCTCCTCAAATTTCTTCCCAAGAAACATTGACAGTAACTCATACTGCAGAATAAACATTCACCACCAATCCAATCACCACACCAATGACATTCAAGTTTGAAGTGACTCGTCCTGAAGCCACCCGTTTTCCAACTAAATCAACGACTAATTCCCTATCAGTATCCCTACCATTTCCCCCACCTAAAGAAAATTCATTGACTTCGTCGATACCTCTTTCAATTTCCACAATTTCGACTATCATCACGACTTTGTTGGCCCCCAAACAACCTTGCTTCAATTTTTTTGCAGAATTTTGGTCCCCCCATTTTCATTTTAGAATTACTTTTCTTTTGGTTGCTTCAATTTTATTGTCTTTGACTTGGTAGGTGATTTCATGGCTTCCTTTTCTAGACCCTTCACTTTTTTACACTGCTTTGGCTTGGCTTTGGATTTTTTGCACTACTTTGGCTTGGATTTTATGAGATTTAGTACAACTTTTAACTAATATATAATTAATATATAATAGTAACTAATAGCATATTAATATTAATGTATAATAGTCACTAATATTATAAGTAATATTTAATAGTAATTAATATTAAAACTAATATGTAACAATGAAAAGTAGGGTCCAATAACTTTTAAGATGAAACTGTGTATTTAATTTTCTTTCCTTATTTTGGTGAAAACACTACATGGAGCTTTGTCCTCATAAATCGATTTTAATACAAAATATATATCTAATGTAGCTTTGATAAAAGTGAAATAACCCTTGGTAGCTTCAATAAAAATGAAATAGTATAAAAAATTGCCTACATGGATTTTTTTACCATTTTCTTTAGGAGGCCCATTTTTCATCCAAATGTCCTCTAGATGGCTTCAATAAAAATGAAATAGTATAAAAAATTGTCTACATGGATTTTTTTACCATTTTCTTTAGGAGGCCCATTTTTCATTCAAATGTCCTGTAATGTTATTGGTTCCATTGGATAGGAGATCTAGGAGATCGTTCTAATGGATATGATTTACTCTTGTAATGTCCCCAAATTTGGCCATGGAGCACAATTGCCTAAGTCACCTGGGCTTGCTCATGTTTATTCAAATAGGGGTGATTTGGGATGAGTATTTGCTAATCCTAAGGTCCAAGGTAGAAATAAGGCAACGGTATTATCTATTGAACTAGGAAAATGCATTATGGAGATGGTGAACCTTAATGTATTCAGCAAACAAGAGAAAATTTCCATGTGGTAGAATTATGGAAAAAAATGCTAAGGTTTGGAATAATCATTGGTGGAACATCCAACGAAGTGAAACTCTTATTAGTGTGGACAAGGATATCATTTCTGCATGTTCATTAATGAGACAAGGAAAAGGAAGTGGAGATGAGACACATGAATTATTATTTCCCCCAAAATAATATTCATGCACATCCAAATCCAATTGTTGCAAGGCCATGTAATAATTGGGTCAAAACCACTAAGGAAAAATGAACTAATATGCCCAAGGACCCACTCTCTCATACATAATGAATTATTATTGTTTTATTTAATATTATGAGAGAATATAGATAAAGTGAAGAACTTCGTTCCATAAATTAGGGAATCTAGTGGACAATAGTTGAAAGAAGTGGACAAAATCCAATTTGACTCCTTAAAATGGGGGACGAGTTGGTTGAGGAAGTTGGTGGGAATTTTGAATGAGGACTAGGATCACTAATGCACCACTAATCAACCAGTGCATGGTTTTGGATGTTCCATGGTATTAACTAAGTAGACAAACTAGTATTGCCATTGGTTTTCTTCAGTCCATGGTTTTGGTACATGGTTTTGGGGGGTAAGAGGAAAGATTAAAAATGAAGGCAAGGAATAGTAGAGGGGATCTTATGGATTGTTTGAATTTATATTGAGTTTCTTATGCTTCACATTGCTTGGGTGATGTGCCCCTTGCATACCATTAGGGAGATGGCCCCTTATGTTACATGTAACCAGTTGGAGCGACTTAGCCATTTCAATTGGTGAATGAGGAGTGGAAAACCTCTCCACATTGATATTAGTGCATCTGTTTAATTGTGTTCCCAATGTGTGGTTTATTACACTTGAAGTTTCTAGTAATTTCTGGTGTGTTGTGGCAAGTTTTGTTAGAGGTGTGGGTTTGTAGCACTGTTTGTAGTTGGGGGTTGATGTAATTTGTGCCATGGATGTTTTTATGTAAATCCATTGATTTAATTAAAAACCTAAAATAATAAAATTAGAGTTGTGATCCTTTATCTTCTATCTATCTCTTTACTTTCAGTATTTGTTCTCCTCTGCTCATCGTGTTGCAAATTTGACTAGCTTTCATTGTTTAAGCAATATTTTAACTTTCGGGAATCCAAATCATGATTTGTAAGTTTCTACAACTAGGTGATATAGTATAGGGCCCATAATCAACATCATATCAGAAATTTTTGAGGCCTAGGTTCCATTTGAATAAGCTTGGAAATAGCCTAGTTGTGTAGTCTTGAAATCTAGTTTTTCTACTAGTTTCCAAATCTTGCAACCTAACTTATGATTTTTTAGTCTAAACATCTCCTAGAAGGTTGGGGTTTTCATATGAGTCTGTATACTTCCATATTGAACCAAAATCGATTGAGTTTCCACATAATTCTTGGGGTCATTGCCTTAGAGTCTTTGGCTTTGCCAAAGGGTCATCCTAGGCGTGAGGTACTCAGAAAATGTGCAACTGTCGAAGTAGAGTATCGAGTACACCTTCCACATGTATTGCTTATTTGTACTAAGTATAAATACTATAATCATAACCTCAGTTCCCAAGTTCGTGATTCATTGGTTGTGTATGGAAAACCATCTTGCCAATCAATGTTCTATGTTAATTGGTTAAGTACCCTATCAAGAGTCTCTGTCAATTTAGAATTCAAAACGGGTTTTGAGTGTCTGTTTAAGGGACATACATGTTAGAATGGATGTGTTGGGACTCATACCATTCTTCATATAAAAAATTAGGAAGGTTTTAATGCCATTTGAATCCATATAGAAACATACAGTTTTTGGCTTGCAAAAGCTAGGAATTGTGCCTAGTTTCAAATTCTTCACTTCTTGCCTTGGAGTTTGAGTTAGTATATTTGATTTTCAATTTGGGGTTACTAAAACTGCTTGGTTAGGATGGGCCATTGAGATAGTGGGAAATCCCTATTCATATTCCCTAGTTCGTCACACATGAAACATCGAATAAGTTCAAACCTTCCACTTGAGTGACCTCGTCTGTAACCTCCTTGCCCATGTTCTTTGGAGATGTACTTGACGAATTTCTCCTCATTGAGATTATTTATAGAGACATGGTTGAAAACATTAGAGACAAATTCATTGATCCTATTTCCATTATCATCCTTTGTAATGCCATCCTAAATGTAGGTGCCATTGTGAAGAAAATCAAGAATAATCTACAACTTGTGATAGGGCTCAACTTCATGTTTGATATTGTACTTGAATTTGATTATTTATTCTCATAAAAGTTTGTTGGGTTTTCTCCCATTCAGGTTTCCCAAGGTAAAACCTTTGTCTCTTGTGCATGGTTACCTTTCAATGATCCTTATTTTATTTTTCGTTGCAAGTAAATATTGATATGCAATGAAATTGTGGGATGAAATAAATGATTGAAGTATTATTGTGAAATAATAATCAAGGATTGAACTGGATTAAAATTCAACAATATGTTCTAATACTTGATATATATAATCATGTATGTTGCGCTATTGGTAACCTCATGTAATCACGTAGATTACAACATGTGCACATTTAAAAAAATGACTCCCATTGATCTCCCTAAAAAGGATAAAAGCAATCATCAATTCTTGATGCATTTAGTATCAACCAACATTTTAATTAGCCATGTCTTTTCCAAAATGATGTTGATGTTTATTCACCTGAAGAACATGACTTGGATAGAATTGAGATTGCCGACAAAGAGAAAGTTTCAAAGAGATGTAAAAGATCATTCAAATTGAAATGGAAGACACGATTTCCTTGGGATTATGCAATAAAAGATTGTAATGGCGTTGAAAATATAAAATTTCATGTGTGTTAAATATAAATGGAAAAATCTATTTTCTAAATATGGAAGTACAACTCTTCAAATTTGTGGTCTAAATGCCCATGATAAATAAGAGGCTCATAAATTTTCTTTGCAACTTTTGGAGGGAGAAACAAAAAAAACATTATTCCAATTACAAAACATGTATAACTAATAGAGGATGTTGAGAAGGATAGAATTATATCAATGATAGAAAATATGTATTTTGTTTCCATACATGATTTATCATTACAAGTGTATAAGTCAATTTGTGACTTGAATAGGTATAATGGTAACCCAAACACATACAATCACAACATTTGAAAAGTAGTTTCTACAAGCTACTAAATAGGTTCATTGAAAAATGTTCAAAGACGAGATTCACCGGTCTTTTTTACTCAATTTTCCTTGAAGAAAGTACATATAGAACTATGGAGTAAGATTTGATTATCTATATCACATATTTGACAAATGAAGGAAGGGGTCAATGTGATAAAATTCATATACTTGCTTCAAATTAATGATGGCCCAAAGCAATCTATGTATGATGCAGTAACAACTGTTTTAACAGAGATAGTTCTACCATTGATGAAATTAGTTGAATTTTGATTTGATGGGGCTTCTGCCATGAGGGGGTATACATGAAGGTTTATCTACTAAAATTCCTCGATAT
The DNA here is from genome assembly GCA_001517045.1 of Pseudotsuga menziesii. Classification (NCBI taxonomy): domain Eukaryota; kingdom Viridiplantae; phylum Streptophyta; class Pinopsida; order Pinales; family Pinaceae; genus Pseudotsuga; species Pseudotsuga menziesii. The sequence goes on from LPNX011186192.1 coordinate 140,234, forward strand.
GCTCATCATTTATTAGATATACATTGCATAGCTCATCGAGAAGCATTAACAACAGATGATGTTTTCTATCATTTCGCAGAGTTTCAATTCATTGATAAATTTGAAAATAATGTTTATTCTTGGCTTGAGAAATCTGCTAAAAGACATGGACAACTAAAATAGCTAATAGAAACATTCAAAATCACCACATTAGAGGTGTTTCAAATTCACCAAATTAGGTGGTTGTCTAGAGGAAAGGTCATGGAAAGACTCGTTAAGTTCATGTCTGCTTTGTTAAAAGATTGGGAGATAGTGGAGAAAAAAAGTATGACTTGGTAGCAATATTTCAAGTGCAATTTTGCATCCATTTACTTGGAGAGGTGCTTATTGAGTTAAATAAGTTGAATCACAAGTTTCGAGAACATGTGGATATTATTCATATTGGCACTACTTTATATATATCAATTAACATGTTTCGTAATTGGTTTTTGGGAAGCATATTTGGAGCATGTGCAATACACAAATCATGTTTATTAAGTAGAGCACAAAAATGAACTCTTGAGTTTTCATATAATGTAAGTTTGGTACATGTACAACCATTGAGGTTTGTCTTAGTACACAAGACACTTGATAATTGTATTCTACTTGGAAAAAACTTTGTAACCAAGATGATTTATTCTCTAAATACGAGGTTTATGGATTTACCTATATTTAATGTTGCCAAGTTTTCCTAGAGATGGATATTGCTACATGTTTGGGTGAGATGGATGACTTTATTTGTACTATTTATAAATCATAGGACCCAAAAAAGAATATGTTTGGAACATGGGATTTATGTGGAGGTGAAATTGAATGGTTTCAAGGTTTTCCAATAGTGAAAGACCATTTATGTGGAGGTGAAATTGAATGGTTTCAAGGTTTTCCAATAGTGAAAGAAGCTTCTCAAAATTGCGATAAAAATTGATGATAGATATAGACTTTCTTTCTTTCAACACTAGATGCCTTAATGCTTGTGAATCTTAGTGCACCTCATGGTCTAAATTAGGTAGATTGGAATGTCATTTATGATAATATGAAAACTAATGAAAACTTAAAAGCCTCTTCAATTGGGCAAATAGTTTCATCTCCCCATGATGTAAATTTTAATAAATTTGAAAAATATAAAAATAAATGAATTCAAAATCCTTGATTAATATTTTTTGAATTATATCCATGTGTAAAATGATAAATTTATGCACAATTCTGATTTGAACAAACTATTAAATTATGCTTTTATTGAAATTACAAGTTACATTTTTTGAAACATTGTTAAATTTAGAAGTACAATATTTTATTCAATTTTTTTAATGAAGTGTAATTCAATTAATATATAATTATTTTTTTCAATGTTTCAAACTCAAACTCAAATGGTTTAGTGGTTTAATGGCTTCTATTCAAACATGCAATTGGACATCTATCACATATTCTCTCCGTTACAAGCAAAGAAATATCTGAGAAACATTTGTACATTTTCACTTTTTAATCAATGATATCTTACAATAAAGCTGTAGCTAACTATTTTAAGAGAATTGTATGAATGATATTTCGATGAACGAAGTGGTGCGATTGACAGAAGCATGTGGTCGAAGTATAACCAGTTTTGGTGCTGCCTACATGCGGCTATTTCCGAGAGAGCCTGGAAAGCAAGAAGATGGAAGCAGAAATGACGAGTATTGAGGCTGAGAAACAGAGCATATCCAAGCCTGTAGAGATGGGCACTCTTTTACTCTTATCAAATGATCCAATCAAAAGTAACATTACAATTACATGTCCTACTTTTGTTTTGAGTTCTGCAATTGTGTGAATTTCCAACCACTGAGGCCGTTGCTGAAAGCAAAACAGGGTCATGTAAGTTAAGTTACTTGAATTCTGCACCAAGATGAACATCTCATGTCATCTCAAAACAGTAAAACATAACAAACCTTTAGAGGAAAGCACCCAAACAAGCTGGACCCATGTGTAGAACCCATAGGTACTACAAGGCTGTTGATGAATATTTCGTACAGACCTATTCCGAAAATAAGCATTACCGTTCCTACCAAATGTATATCTGCACGAGCACATCGTTTTAAATCAGAAAATGTCGCTGGTCCAGATATATTAGGTTAGGTTAGGGCGATGAGTTTTTCTTACCTATTGCTTCTACAAGCACAAGAATTATATGTCCAGAGTCTCGTCCTTGCCAAAACGCATTAAAATACTCACCAAAACAGCCTAAGACAAGAAAGCAACCCTGAAAGAATCACGGATTACTTATATCAAGTTTCCAAATGATCAAGCTTCATTCAATTCAATACAGTACTTTCATTGAGCCTTCTATATTTTATCAGTGTTTATAAGTAATTGCCAGCAAATAAGATAATAAAGTTTTGTCCAACAAATGATTGAAGTAAGTTAATGACCCTGACAAATACAATAATATCAATACAAAGTGTTGTAGGTTAAGTAAAGTGCTCATTTAAGCTAAAGCTTAAGAACCAAACTCCACAAACTGAGAGCAAATCTGGATGCCCACTCCACAAACTGAGAGTATATTTGGATGCCCATTGCACATATTTTTGGAGTGAGATCATTTGCTGGCGAAATTTGCAATCCAGGTTACTACAATTTCAACAATTATTGCTCAGGATTTTCTACAAGACTGCCTTCTTGCAAGGATGCTCCTGAGACATTTTGAAGCATTGGAGATTGTTGAATTAGAGACTAGAAAATATGTCACCAACACTTAGTTCGAATATGTTAATATTTTTTTTTGGCACTCATTATCAATTTCAAATAACTACTAGTACTGAACAGATAGATCAACGGCATTGCTAAAATATGAGAAAGACAATCGTAAACAGAAACATCCAATTTGTGAAGGAGGAAAGCTTCACAAATTGGTCCAGATGACAAACTTGACTCAATAAACCTGAGAGAGTTAAAGTCGACCTTGTGTTGTGAACATATCGATCTTAAGGTATTCAGGACCCGTCATAAACTATTTTAAACAGTGCTACAGGCTTCAGATTTGGAAGGGTGAAAATAAAATTTGAAACATTATTGCATCGAAACAAGGGAGTGCTCTTACATTATTTTGATATATGTCAAGGGTTAGACAACAAAAGTCTTGAGAATTGACTTCTCAAGGCGAAATACTAATAACAAATTCTGTATGGATCTATTACATTAGCAGAGATCAGGATCCTGTCTTCTGGGTTAAGATGATGGATATATGCTCGTAACTGTGAAGCCTATTCTTTTAAATGGCATGAAAGAGACGGAGTTGATAAATTGGAGAAATTGGTATGTTTGAAACGAAATCGAATGGTGGCCAGATGTTTCGATAAATTGTAAGGGCCTTAGTCAAAGCAAACCCAGTTTAGCAATCTGTTACTGGGGTCACCATTTAATTTTAATGTTTCAAGCTTATGATCATGGATTATACATGGAGTTATAGGATAAACAAATCACTTACTTTCACGAAGCACAGAACTGAGCCAATTAGGGAGCCCGCTACACCCATGAAGGTGAAAAATCGGCAGCCAATGACAGCCTGCAATAAACCATAAATCTTGTTAAACCTTGAGCAATACTACCAGTCGATATATATACATGACTAGAGAAACAAACTCACCGTTTGAATGTGATTCATAAGTCCATTAGAGTTTGATTGTCGTTTTGGAAATATGAAAGTAGGGGCGTCCAAGTTGAATGCAGTCACTTGGTCCTTTTTCGCTTGCTCTCTACTCGGTCTCAACAGAGATGCTCTCAACTGTTTCCTCTTTCCCATCGTTTGCTGCAAGTAGAATGGCATCCCCACCCTGTCACTTTGTCGATGAACAATACGACGTTGCAAGGAGTGCATCCCTGGGGAATGAGCGGATTCACACAAGTTATTAAGCGACCTTAGAGATTCAGCTCTTCTACTTGTCATGAATCCCATCATTTCACTCGTAGGCTTAAATAAAAGCTCTCTATATATTCACGGACTTAATGAAAATACAGCTACCATCAGATGCGCAAAATCATATTCCAATATCAATTATGATACGACAGTACTGTGGGTATAAATAAGAGGATTCGAGTTTGGTGATATTGAGATTCAACTTGGCAAATGAACAAAACATGTAAAAATGAAGAGGTAAAATATTCCAATTAGGAAATCAGCTGCGCCTCACATTCATTAATCTAGCACAATATCGTGTCAGCGAAGTGCACAATACGGCGAAGGAAGCGTGTTGTAGTTGGAAAAGAAATGAGTTGCATGGTAGAGTCTGTGCCGTCCATGAAGCTTTCACAAACGCGGTCTATCAATATCTCATATTAACACGCGGCGGAAACACAGGTCGAAGGAAGCATATGCCTTTTTTATATTCTTAATTTCATGTAATGTACCTGTACCTGTACCTGTTGGCTGTCACTTTGTTCCCAAACAAACGTGGCACATTTCTGAACATAAGTATTCATTTGTTTTTATTGGGAAGGAATGGTTGGTCAAACCATCCCGATTCCCAATATTGAAACACAGGGTAAGAATCCAAAACATAATCTTCGGGTCATTTAGGACCAAGTATTGTGTGATGTGGTTGAGAGTCCACATGCATGCTTTTGGGAGTGTTTGGGTTTTAAGACATTTTGGTTTCTGCTGAGCTACAAGTTATTTTGAGAATAAAAAATGAAATTTTATACACAATAATAATGATAACAATATGATAATGAATTATGCTCAACAAAAAAATGTTTTCAATAAAACTTAAACACACAAAAGTATGCTTGGCCAAAATGTCCAAGAATCCAAAGGAAATAGTCATGTGCCAATGGAGATTCAGCATTTGTTGAACAGGTTTAAGGAGATTTTTTCGAACAATGTGTTAGTGTTCATGACTCATGCTTGACGCCAAATAAGCTGAAGAGCAGCGGCCACCGCTCCTTTTCCTATCCTGAATATGACTAGTACAGAGCCGTGGCCGACAGAACTGGAACCGTTGGATCAGCAGCCTGCTAAATCAACGAACTAACAGTCCATTGCGGCCCGTTGGATCCAAAATGTGCGGATGCGCGTATGAAATGTGAACCGTCAAATATGGTTTCGCGAACGTTCAAACTTTAAGAGCGACTCATCAAAATTGAAAATTGAGTCTGTTCAAGTGTATAGCTTCATCAAGTATATTTTGTTTCAAATAAAATTTTGAGTTACAAAGTTAATCATCATTACTCAATAAAATAAATATTTATAAACTAGCAATTGTCTCCAGGAAGGTGCAATAATATGCTGTTAAGGTAATTGTTAGCGGGTAAGCGAGAAAAAAAAATGTAACATTGAAGTGAGCCAAAAAAATGGAGAATAAATATATATTCTGTGCCAATATTGAGAGAGGTGACTTGTTGCAAACGAGAATTTATGGAGATCCCAACGCTATTCCAGGAAAAGGCACCTGGTCATAAAGAAGGATTTCCAATCTTACTATGGAGGACGAAAATGTCAGAAACAAGACATGGTGCACTAATAACTTAGATTGTCCACAGCTTGAAAACTTGAATATACCTTCTATTCTTGAGCTACTAATATAAAACAGAAACACATAAATAAAAGCATCATTTATGCATCCATCTGAGATTTCATTTATGTGAGATCATTACACTTCTGTGATAAGAAAGAACTGCAGCAATAAATTTATACAGGACCCCAAATTATATAGAATAGAAATGCTGACTTGTTGGTGCCTGAAATAAAAATCAGGAGCAAGATGGAGATTTCATTTATGTGAGATCATTACACTTCTGTGATAAGAAAGAACTGCAGCAATAAATTTATACAGGACCCCAAATTATATAGAATAGAAATGCTGACTTGTTGGTGCCTGAAATAAAAATCAGGAGCACTCTTACAAGTATTTGTTACATATAAATGAAAGCATCAACCAGTACAACCACCTACCATTTTAAATGAAGAAGGTTCCAAGAACCCACTCGGTATAGTTACATCTTACTCATATAGAGACATTCTCGCAAATACTTAACATCTTAAGACAAATTTTCCTCCAACTAGGAAGAAAAATGTACATTTTCGAGAATGAAAAGTTGAAGAATATAGCATTGCTTTGACTTTGCTCAAGCCTGAAATCAAGAGCATAAACAACTTTATTCCATTTCAGTCATAACAGATTTGAAATTACACTTTTGATTTTCTTCATCACACTATACATAATAGCAGTCCTCGATTGCAAGCCCATAACACGTTTCTCAACTTTCTACTGTGAAACTCTTTCAAGGATATATGAAATTGCAGGAATCACTATCAGATATGCAGAGGGCCCAAAAGGGGATAAGGCAGCCACTTCCCTTTGATAGATGTGGCTGTTGTGAAGTCTACTAAGCAATTGGAAGGGTTGGAGCATGCATTGATGCATGAAAAGCTTGAGAAATTGATGAACATTGCATAGGGCTGATATATCATTGAACTGAACTGAACTGAACTGTGTACTCAGCACCAAAGATTTCTGCTGTAACAATAATATAGGTTTATTTTTCTGTTCTTGTGTTGATGATGGATAACACTTTCATTGTGAGCCTAATTTCCATTGAAGATGGTTTAAGCAGATGCTTCTGGAATTCCTGAACCAGAGGCAAGCTTAGTCTACAATTAATTATATATCTCTAGAAAAAAAGAAGAAGAATTGAGTTAAAAGAACTACCTAATGGACCCATAAATGGCTGTTACAGTAATGCAATTTATTTTTCTATTCCTGCTCTGTTGATGGCTGGCACTTTCATTGTGAACCTAATGTCCATTGAAGAAGGTTTTGAGCAGATGCTTCTGGAATTTATGAACCATAGGCAAGCTGAGATCCCCAACTGAGGTACACGCCTCAATGTGATAGAGGAAAGCAAGATCCTCATTGTCTAGCTCCTTTGGATTGATATGAAACTGCAAACCATTGATGAAATAGAACAAATTAAACTTGATATAAAATTGTGTTTTATCATGAAAATAACAAAGCAAAATACAAATCCCCAATATTAACATGAAGCAAAGATAAAGAGAGCAAAATACAAACCCCACGTACTAATCTGAAGAAGAGAGAAACAGGTAGTCCAGTCTCTATCATCGCCTAACAAGCACAGCCTATTAATAAGAAAAACAACATCATTGGCAAACACATAAGAATTCCATCGATTGACCAAGTTACAAGATTAAATTGACCAAGTTGCAGCAATTTCAAATGTGAAGCATTCCAAGTTCCATTTTTGCACATTTAGATATTGACTTTTCAAAGAGTCTAGCAAACCCATATCCATTTCCATGCAAGTTAGACAACTATTTTTCTTTATATGTTGCCTTTTAAATTGATTTTAATTTTGAGCTGCAAATCTTAGGGCTCAAGCAGAACACCATGCATTTTCTTTTAGACTCATTTCCAGAACCAATAGGTAGATTTATTCGCAACACATAAGCCTAGGTGCAGAGCTACTACTTACAGCAGGAGAAGACCAACTTCCACAACACAATGCAAAGGTAATCAATGGTTCAAACCACTCTAAACCATAAACACTGCGCATCATTGCCTCCTCTTCAAATTTTTCATTTTTCCAATAGGCCTAGCATTCAATCAACTTGGGAAGGTCAGTTAGATACATAATTGGAAGAATTTAAAATGTCTTTTCTGAAATGGAAAATTATTACATAAACAAACTTACATCTTTTGAGTGAAAGGGTGGTTGAAGTATGAAATGTTCAATAGCCAATGCATTCATCGACTTCCCTCCAACATTAAGGACTATGTGTAACCCTCCCATCACAGTATTCACATAAATTAAATGATTGCAAAACAATGGCAATATGAAATTCTACAAATTATTTCATAATCTTATTTCCATTACAGAAGCAGGGTAAGCTGTCATTATATAAGTTATAAAAAGTGCCTTCAATGTTCACCCTCTGATATAGGCAGCTACTACTATAGGAAACGAGCAATAAAGTCAATTGATTGCATTCTTCATTTTTGGCTGTCATACCTCGCCCATGAGTGAAACAACCTTCTGAGGGGTGCTTGGTATTCGATGTTCAACAAAGGCCTAAAGTTTCTCAAGTGTAAAATTTAGATTTGTATTAGTCATAAGAAGATGCATCCTAAAGTGAAGATCAGGTGTTTAGAAAGCAATAGACAAAAACTGGGAGAGCCCATTAATGAGTTTGTTGTGATAGCAATAAAAAGAAGCTATAGATGTAAATCAGGGGTTATGTTATAATCATACATGCATCATGCAGGCATTGCAAATGTTGATCCAAAAGGCTATCTTCTGCTGATATGTCAAGCCCTTTACATCTCCAGAACATAGTTTGCTCACAAGAAATCTGAAAAGCAGAGACTTATAAGTTAGGCCAAACCTAAAAATGACTAAATGAGAATGGAAACGTTGTAAGGGATTCTAATTGACCTTTCAATGATCAACACAAATAATCTAGATTGTTTACAGTAAAGGAATCAGT